>CAEMYA010000051.1:558638-568944 GCA_903131615.1 Diplodus sargus
TTTTTTGCTGTGATGAGGCGTCCTCCTTTTTCTCGATGACGTAATCCTCCACCATCCCTGCCACATCTTTTGGGTCGCAGTCGGCTCCTCCGCTGCCTGCTGCTCGCCAGTCTGCTGCCGCTGCTGAGATCATATGGACCCTGCTCTGTCCTGTTTGTCTAGCCTCTATCTCTCCCTCCCTCCCTCCCCCCTGGCTCTGTTCTTGTCCTTTTCTCCGTCTAAACTGCACAATGACTTAAGAAGGCAGAGGGCTCAGAGACAGGACTGGTTCTGAATGGGATGGGAGGGAATTGTGAATGAAAATCCAGTAGCCGTGGAGGGGAGGAGGGGTTCAGGTTTTTTCCAACCCTGAAAGTAACACCACTCAAAATGAGTTATTGGGAAATGGGTGCATGTTCGAGGTGTGACTCTTCACCGTCTCGCGATTCTGTTAGGATTCTGCTATCAGTGATTCAAACGCAGAGATGATCTCAGTGAATGGCATACTCGTCGATCTATCTCTCTACACGTGGCTACTTCCTCAGCCTTTTAAAATTCCTTTTATTCAGAAAGTCCTTCCAATAAACACACTACTGCATCTATTCAATACATGAACATCCCCAAAACAAAACATTTATCCATCTGCAGTGCCTCACACGTTTTGTTGTGATCTCCAGTAATATTGTTTTCACATGGCAGCTTTAAGATAAGGAATTTATTGACTCTGCTGCACACACACCTCTCTCAGAGCTGAATGGCCAAGTTGACAGCGCCTCCTCAGATCTTGGCTGATTAGCTGGGCTTGCTGTAACTGTTATTGCTGATGGCTCTCGTCCAAGTTCATAAAATCCAACATGTGGACCGAGATGCCTGATTAGAAAAAAAAAAAATACTCCTACATAATAAACGTTGCACTGTAACTTTTATTGAACAATATTGGACAATCAACATAAGCCGCAGACTCTCGATTATGCTCAGTCTCTGCATTGATGCAGAATCTTCCAAGTCAGCATCACGATGCACCTTGTAATCGAGAAACTGCCACATCTCCGGTGCATATGTGCATGTGCATGGATACGCAAAGTCAAATCAAATGTGTAGCATTATATATTGGGACCAAAAATATTCACAAAATGCAAATTAAAAATTTGCATGTGTTACAGAATAAACCATTAAGTGAAATCTCTCTAACTTTATTTGATTACTGTATGATAAAGGATCCGTGAAGGTGGCACCAGAAGCATCCAAGCACAATATCCTTTGTAATTTTGCTGTTCTTTTAAAATTGTAAGTAGCTTTTCTACATTATCAATTCAATAAGAAATTAGGGTTGTTAGTGACGGTATGTTTTTTTTTTCAGGGCAGATACTGATACCGATGACCACTAACTAACTATCTTTTACAAATTACAAATGCTTGCTTATCGAATATATCAAAATGAAATGTAATGATAATGGTATGAGAATATGTAAAAAAAAGAAAAAAAAAGTAATCTGTTATTTGAAAAATAAAAAAATAAACACTGTACAAGCTAATTTTATTACATTTTTGCCATTGAGTAGCCTTAGAATGGGTTGGATTTTGGAAAAAACCTCCAACGTATTTCACATTATTGTTGCAGATTTGTATCATGAATTAAAGAAATTGGTTGAAATCCCTGAAGGAATCCATTTAACTGAAAAACTCGGCAGATGGGGGTCCGAATGATGGGGGTTTGTGGTTGGTCTTGACCTGAATACGTTTGGGAATCCTTGTCTGATGGTCACTGAAGCTGAACTACTTATCTTGGGAATTAGGACTGCCATGTTGCACATTTTTTATTTGGGACACCATTCCAGGCTGTTGATTGCCACCACATTATATATTAAAGCTATAGTGGTAGTCAGGATTATTTTGCCACAGTGGATTCTGAGCTCAACCAGAGTCAAGCAGGAGAGTTGGGTTTCTTGAACAACACAATCCTGAACATCCCATCTCTGATAGCTGAAACATACTGCTGGACACTCCAAACGCGACCCAGCAAAGTTTGTTTTCATGGTTTTACCGACACGCACTGTGACCAGTTTTTGTTAATACGCATATTATAAATGAGTCACTGGTGTGCTGAGGAGAAGCCTGTAGTCGACTTGAAATGTATTTGCCGTTTCTCTGCTGAACACAAAGTTACAAGAGTGGCTGGACTCAGCTGGTGAAGATTAAATTGCCTATAGCAATGGCCCTGGTTTACTTGAGCAGCACACCTGAACCTGCCATCCCCATGGTGTACAGCAGAAGTGTGTATGAGAGACAGCAGATAGTAAGAAGTGAGGCGGAGTGAGAGGAGGACATGGATACCTAAAGACGGAGGGGGGCACAGGTGGCGCAGGGGTAATGGGGATAAACTGCACCTGGTAGCAGGGGTAAGGGGGTCTCATGGGAGCAAGTTGGGACTTAAGTATTAACAGCAGATCAAAAGGCAGCTTTCTAAGATGCAACTGTGGATATGGTGTGGAGGCAAATTGTAATCTAGCCTTACTTTATTCCCTGACGATTCTTAGTCAGCCACAGAATTTTTATGTGTTGGTTTTAGTGTTGTGACGGTATGAGATTTGCATGGCATGATAACCATCACAGAAAATATCAGTTTCACATCATCACGGTATAACTCAATTATTATTGTTATTATCAGTTTAATTGATCAATTGATATAAACCTCAAATATATAGAGCCCGACCAATATGCATTTCTTGGGGCTGATGCCGACAACAATCTTAGGGAGTAAAATTCCAATACTGATATGTCGGCCGAACACAGGATATTTGACAGTTTAGCAATAAACGTAATTGTCTCAAATGACATTAGTGAATGGAAACGGTAAACGATACTAATATATCTGTGATAAGCCAACATTGGCCAGTAATATCAAACATCCAATATGTCAGAAAAAGATGAATGGGGTAATTTCTAATTATTAAATTACCTGTGATTTTTACAGTGCACTGATGGTTTGGACAATGAAGTTTGATCATCATTGGCTCCAAAGATCCTGCATCGGTTGGGCTCTTCTTGACACTGCTGCAACCCTAGTTGGTTAACAATTGCCATAAATGCCCGTTATGTCTGCCAGTCGTCCTGACTTGTATATTACAGGCCTGTAATTTATGCATATAAACTGTTTGAGAAGCTGTCGGTCAACACTACAGCTTGAAACCAAAAGGCAAAAATGTAGTTAGGTTTAGAGTTTTGCCAGCAATTTCTTCTTATTCCTCGATTAATGATATTCTATCGTTTCAGTCAGAGCTGGAGAAGCCATTAACTGAGGCACAGTGTTGAATAATTCTGTTTTACTGCTAGCGCTACATCTTAAATGCATCGGTTGAAGGGTGCAAGCATTATGCTGTTTCATTACTGTTAATGTGGCAAGCTAGGAGGTGCAGCAAATTCATGTCCACTTTGACATCCTCAGGCCTCTCACCGCTAATTTATCACCGTGCCGCTTGTGCAGATGTGTCTCAGCAGGTTTGGCCAGTGCCTGTAGAGAAGATGCATAAAGATGACAGCTTCCTGGTTAAACATCATAAACCAGAGCACACATAGCAGAGAAGTCAAAGGTCAACCATTGTTCCTGCCGGGTTGAAAGGCTAAGATGTGTATACACTGTGGGATGGGCTGGGAGCACAGGCTGTTAGAGAATTTATGAGCCCAAATTCTGTGTTTTTGAATTCTATTTTATCTCATAATCGTGCCACTCCAGGAGGATGTCATCTCTGTGCACACTGAGCTTTAGCTTCTTCCTTTCTCGCCTGCTTTGAGGTGTCGGCTCTTCCTTTTTCTCTCTATCTGTGCCTGACACCTTATGTCTGGTTAGTGTCAGCGTTGGTAAGGCACACCCTCAGCGTGGTGCTCAGTTGTGCTGACAGCTTAGTATTGGTGTTAACTGACAGTGTTAGTATGAAGACTGCTGGCTGGGTGCTGCAGGCAAGATACATTATCAGGCTTCAAAGATGCTAGCATTTGCGTATCTTATTTTAGTAGGCCTGCCAGGAGAGCTTTGAAAAAAGTGTTGGTATTAATTAACTTTCACTTCTGTCACCTTTTAATGTAGTTTTTTGGTTTAAGTTCTCAGTAAAGGTAAACCCTTAACAAATGAGAAGAATCACACTTGTGAGTGTTTCAAATTGACATACCTTTTTTATGATTCCTCATTAGATCCTCCTCTTTAGTAAGTGAGACAAGTCTCTCTGTGACCTATGCTGACTGTCGGTGACAGCCCTGTCAAAGAGCAGCCTGTTCATGTTTAACCAAGAGGACCAGCTGCCTGCCCATTCTATTATAACCCTTTGGAACGCTCACAGTCCTATTTGCAGTTGGGGAGAGCAGTAACCAGAGCGCTTGATAGACAGAGTTTTGCCATTTCAGTAAAAGCTAGAGTTGGCAAGTTTCTCAAGGAGCATTATTTGTTGTATTTGGGAAAAAACACCCCTACAGCAATCAATAAGTCTTGTATTTTTTTGGTTGGATACTTTCAAAATTCAGCTTGCTCATGCTGGTTTCTACAATTTTAACCAACCCCAGCTTTAACAGTGGCGGCAGACAGACCTTACTGTTGCCAAGTTACTGGTGATTTTGTGCCAGCTTATCCCATGAATTTTTTGTGTCATGCTTCAGTAGTTTCATTAAGGGAAATTACTTTTCTCATTATTCCTGATTTTAAGGCAAAATTGTCGCCATACATTTACAAATATGCCTAATTTGGCACCGGCTGGTAGCACTCCCAGATCACCATCATTGTCCTGAGCTGCAGTGCTTTCACTCTGTCTGACTGGCAGTCCTCAAGGGAACATGGAATGGCCATCCATTCACATAAATATCCAGCCAGATAGCTCTCAGAAAGGCAGCTAGTTAGTGGTCTGTTGCTGGGGCGGATATGGCACAATTCTGTAGCGAAAATCGTCTCCCGAGCCCCAAACACAGCTGTGTTTATTCTGTACAAGATACGACAGCTACAGAGTGCCAACATGAAGGTGCCTCGACAGATCTAGACTTCCAAAATGGAAAGCAAGTAGTGTCATATTATTCGTTTTGCCACAAAAGATTCGATGTGGATGCATTTCTGTGAAAAATCATTAAATACCTCAGTGGTGTCTGTTCATGGAGTCTGTTGTAGTTTCAGCTCTCTTTCTTTTCCATTTTAAAATTTCATTTTGTATAATTTCTTGTCAGATGAGGGTCACCTCTTCCATCCCCTCCACTGACACCTACTCCTTCTCTCCTCTCTCCCTCTCTGTCTCTCTCTTCGTCCAGCGTTGGCGTATCTGGATCATTCAGAACTAATCAGATGAAACTGCACATTATGGTAATGGTGTTCTCAGTTAGCGGGCACTCATAATGGTTTGATTAGCTGAAACAGCATGTTATCCAGCCAGGGAGAGGAGCTAGAGACAGACCCCCTACTTCTTACTCAGGTGTGGTAAAAATATTCACTGTATCACTGTGTCCGTCTTTTTCTCAGGACTGCCATCAAAATGACTCAAAACGCTCTGATTTATTCAGTGAGATTGACTTTTTACTCCACTAGCCCACAAGCCTGTAGGCCTTGGCAACATAAATAGAGGCTCTAGATATCTGTTGTAATTCATCATCAGTATCAGCCCTATTATGAGTCACTTGTGTGCTCTAACCCAGTTTCTGAAAAATGCAGGGCTAGATTATACCAACAGAGAGAGAAGATGAAGCGAGCTAGATTATAGTTCAGGGGCTGCGTGATAGACTTAGCTGGCCTTGCAGAGGTTGGATTAGGACAGTGCAACATAAAGACATTAAAGTATTAACATGATTAGTTATGATCACGGGGTGTGTGATGCAGCAGAAATGGCCTGGAATGGGAGGCAAGGTGGAAGAGCAGGTATGAAACACAGGGTAACAGATCGGTATCAGTGGGCGTTTGGTGTATTTGAAGCAGTAATAGTTATATGGCTTTTGTTGAAATGTGTTTACTTCATTATCCTTTGTTAGTTTAGCAGGTAAATTCCTGTTGGTCTTCCTGAACATGTGAAGTTTATCGTGACAGCCTTTTCCTCACATTATCCATCCAGAGCTCTGTAGTCTTTAGAGATTAATTATAGATTATTGCTGGTAGGGGTGGGCAATCTTGCAATTTTAGATTGTGTTTGATCAAAATCAAATTGTAGAGATTGCAGCATTGGAGGCCCTCTTCTGTTTCCAAACTTTACAAAACGTCATTGACGAGCAGAGGAGCACCATGTGAACATACCAGTGGAGTGATGTAGCCAACAAGATGGCTGCTAATTGGATGATTTACTTTACATGGTTCTTCCGTGGTTTGCATTTTGTAATTAATGCTAGGCAAGTTATGGCTAGCAGAGAAATTCCATTGCTATTTCAAGTCTGGCCATAGTCTTCAAGGTGTTTCAAAATTAAGAAAAATATTGCAATAAAGATTGGGCAACATGATTGCAACTAAATAGAACATGAAATACTGATGGGCATCTGGGCAAATGGTGCCTCCATTGGTCGTTGAACATCATTTATTGATTTCACCGTGGACATATTTGGTTTGATCACACTTGCACACATTTCTTGTCTTCGCTGTCTACCAGTGTTGACGTGTTTGTGACACGGACACAATAGCGCTTATTATTGTGTGAACTGTAGTTGCGATTGGATTTATGGAAATGTTCCAATGTGTGTCCAATCATTAGCAACACAAATGAAGTTGGAGCTGATGTTACTTGAAACACAATGGGACGGCATGCCAGGGATTTTCTTTTTTGCAAATGGCCAGAGAATGATGCGATCATGTTGGACTTTTCAGGGAAGATGTCTTTTGAATTTTTAGGCACAGGGTTTGCTATGTATTATTTGGATCTAGGACTTCAACTTTTGCTTCAACGATTATTTTCATAGTATATGAATCTGCTGAATATTTTCTCGGTTAATAGATAAGTTGTTTGGTCTAGAATAATCCTCAAAAGTCTTGTTATATCCACAACCCAAATGTATTCAGTTTCCTGTCAGAGAGGAGTAAAGAAACAACAAATAATCACATTTGAGAAGCTAAAAACAGAGAATTTAAATGTTTGTCAGTTTTTCCCTTTTCCTTTTCCTTTCTCGGAATAACAGCCATCAAGTAATTGATTAATTGCTGGGTCTCTATATGAATGTGAAAGATACTAGGAATGTAGTTAAAACTTGGTTAGAAATAAGAACAAGTGAATGATACAATCGTACACTTTTCTTCTGCGAGAGAGGACTCCTCTCCGATGCGGCCCCACCCCCACCTTTACACTCCTCAGGTATGTGAGTACAGCTGGCTCCTGTGTCTTTACTCAAGAGTTATGCTCCACTACGTGTTTTGGCTTGTCCTTTGCTTCACTATCATCCTCTCTACTATCCCTCAAAATGCATATAACACAACAACACTTGCCCTTCTATGCACATTACCACAAGAGGTCGACCAATAGTGTATTTTTTAATACATAGATTGACGACCTCCAACACCATTTTCAAAAGGTGTGTAACGATTTGCTCAGCAAAGAGTTAATGTATTGCCATGTGCCTATTATAACCTGCTGCGTGTGCAACCTGAGCTTAGTGTGTGTGTGTGTGTGTGTGTGTCAGCTTCAGATCCTCAGGTCTGCCTTTGAAACAGCTGCTTAAAGAGCCTTGAATACCTCAGGAGGTCAAAGGACACAGTTGCTTAAAAACAGTGGGACAGAGCCAAAAATGGATTGCCTGTCTCGTGTCCCCCTCATGAGAAATTACTGAGGTCTCTTTGTTTTTGACCCCAGGTTCAGATGAATTGAAAAGTATTTTCTCCAGAGTGTAACTTGATTAAATGCAGGGATTAAAGAACCTATTTCCAACCCGAGAAACTCTCCCCCAGTCAGAATGAGCTTTTACCAAGAGTAAATGAGTTGCATTCTTCTTCCATCATTTATTAAACAACCAGAAGCTGAGACTGTTACATCAGCTACCATGTTTCTGAAGTTTCCTGCCCTCTTTTTCAAACATGCAGTGTGTTTTTGTGCGACACTTGACAGAGTTATTTCTGGAACATCAGCAGTTTACATGGTGAAACCTTGTTTTATCCGCTGCTTGTTTTGCTTGGAGATCTGTGGAGGAAGCGCAAAAGCATCCAACTCAAACAAGAACATAAAGAGCAGTCTCACAACACAGGACATCAGTACTGCTGTTTTCCTTTCATACCGCTTCGAATTTCTCCACTGTCGGCCTTGTTTTCTATCCATCCTACGTGCTCTCATTTCTTTGTATCCCGACTGGTTTTCTAATCCTAGTCTGGCATCTTATTCAAGACAAAGATGTTTGCGATTTTTGTCTCGCCATAATTTCTTCTGTGTAGTCAACAGACAGGTGCTGAATGTAGATAAGGGCTGTGAAAATCTTGTCACTTTGCATGCGAGATGATGCAGAGAAGGGAGGAAGAGGGAAAGGATCGACAACATGCGTCAAAGTATCTGGTTACAAAGACTGAGACATGCTTTTTTAGGAGGGTGTGTCCACCCATGTGAGCTTGGATCACCTCCCTGTGCTCTTTTGTTGACATCTGGGCCTAACCTTTCTCATCTTTAACTCTTAGCCTGAGGATAGGAATGATCCTTTCCTCAAGCTAACCATTTCACAGTAAATCACAGCTCCATTCTGTGACTCTTCAGGGCCATTTTGCAACTAAATACTTGGCAACACTATCCTAACACACCAGAACTTGTAGAATCCTTGAAAAGTACATTTAACTTATTTATTTTTTCCTCCCAGTTTAATCGCCACTTGGAGGGAAAGAGATCGTGAGAGTTTGTGTGTGCAGGCTAGGGAATTGGATGACATTATTAGCACAATAGTAATCAGGACAATTGACTCTAAATGTATTTGCAAAACATGGATATGGTGCAACCTTATCTTTCTTATGGTGACATTTTCTATATTATAATATAACAATGCTATGCTGATGATATGGTTATGTTTAGGCACAAAAAAACACTTTGTGATAGTAAGGAAAAGATCAAGTATTGCCTTAAAATACCTGTAGTCGCCCAAAACATGGCTGAAAATGTCCTAAAGATTTGTTAAAAACACCCGATTTTGTTACTGCAAACATGGCTGATAATTGTCCCGAGGTCTCCTTGAAGATATCCAGCGGTGACATGCTTACGCTGTGGTCCCCCCTCATAAAAGTATCCAGTGGTTTTACAGTTAAAAATGTTGAAACTCAGTCTTAAACTGCGGTCACTGGCTTGGCAGCCTTCTCACCTGTTGGGTTGGCGAGCCACCAGCCCAAATAATTGAAAATCCTGCGTAGTATATCTTTAAATGTCAGAGAACCATCACTTTAACATAGTAAACATTGCCTTTGCTGTGAGAATTACACCAGCAGACATCAGCCCGTTCACAGTGGTAAAGAAGTGAAAATAGCAGTGAACAAAACAGAACAAGTCGACAGGACGTTTAGCGCCAAAAGGTTTTCTGGGGAGCTGCTGAGTCAGCCCTTGAATGAAGTGAACAACAGCGGACATGACACATAAAGCTTGTTCCTATCAAGGTTGAATGCAGTCATTTGTTCTACCACATGAATTTACCGTACCGCCATTTTACTATAAGGGTTAAAATTTGGTCATAGTCATTGGTTCTATGTTTGACCGGAATTTAAACTTTGGATACATGTTCTGACTTTATTTTGTCAGTTTGTCAGAATATATTTATATTTTTTAAATAAAAGTGAAAAAAATGAAGGAAAGAATTAGTGTTTCGTGACTATCAGCTTTTTTAAATATGTTTTAATGTCTATTTAAAGCATTCATTGATTACTTTACTTTGCCAAAAGATGCGTAAATGGCAACTTTTTCTGGAGCTCCGTAAACACATTATCTTGTTAACAGTCAATCTGAGGAAAATATATTGGTCTATCAATTAGTCAGTCTTACAGTCTATTGATCTGTTTTACTGTGTGTTGGCCGGCTCGTTACGCAGTGTAGCAGCTTGTTGTATCTGCGGGCATTTGTTTAGATGCTTCTATGTGTCTGACAGCCATGGGTTTGCAGCAATTCTCAGTAGGAAAAACAAATTGCAGTGATTTTGCACTGTTGGGTCGTGTCTCTGTGTGTGTGTGTGTCTGTGTGTGTGTGTGTGAGCTTATATACAGTATCTGTGAAGCAAAATGGACAACCATACCCTGCGAGAATCATATATCTGTGTGTGTGTCAGTGTGTGTGTCAGTGTGTGTGTCAGATATGAGAACGAGAGGACAGAGAGAACATGAGAATAAGATTGTGTGTGTGTGTGTGTGTGTGTGTGTGTGTGTGTGTGTGTGTGT
>CAEMYA010000051.1:569016-609553 GCA_903131615.1 Diplodus sargus
GTGTGTGTGTGTGTGTGTGTGTGTGTGTGTGAGAGAGTGTGTCAGAGAGAGAGGGAAACAGGCAGCCTTGCCACTATTTTCTAGGGCAGGCTATCAGGCAGCGAGGCAGCAGGGAGGGATAATAACAGAAGCTGTTACATTCTTGTGGTTTCTCTGATTTCAGCATGAGGCAGGGGGCCGGCTCTGGCTGACTCACGGCTGCACCGTGCCAGCATGGAAGCTGCTAGCAAGAGGACAATACATGACATTTCTTGGACACTTTAATCTAAGACACGTTAATTACAGGACTATGAATCATGTGCATGTTTCAGAACCTCTTGCTCGAGCATTAACCTAGCAACTGATTCACCGTGGCTAAGCTACCTTGATGAGCAGTGGCAATAATCTTACTTTGTACCTTGTCAGGTTTGTTCCTCCGGCCGCTTGAGGAACTATTTCAGATGCTACAGTTGAGGACTGGCCCTTATTTAGATATTAGATATCTTGGTACGTGACTGTTTGTGTTGCACTACAGTGTAATAACTTACCCTTTTTTGCCTTTTGTGATATTTTGGAGTATCTTCAAATGCTCATTGTGCGCAACGCAACGCAACTCAACACAACGCCGTTCTCTCATTATTTTAATGAGGTGGAAGACAGAAGTCCAAGCATTCTGCTGCAAAAAGAAGGAATGCTCGAGCTAGCACGGTTATATTTTAGATCGGTTAAAAAAAATTCTTTCTCAAGAAAGAAATGACTTGTCATTTTACATTCCATGGTATACATTGAAACTGGTACATCTGGGTATGATAAATTGTTCTGTGTGCATCTGTGTTTGTTTTCTTGTGTTGCTCTGAATGCCGTAGTTCAACGTTTCTATTCTATACGTATTGATAAATACTAAAATCTACTGTACAGAGTACAACAGCATTCCTCTGAAATTGAATCTGTTTCATTGGTTCATTAAGCCCTCACTTAGGTCTGGCGTTGCTCTAATCTTCTTTTGTAAAACCAGATTAATGCAGGACGGCTAAATCAAGCACCGTTTAACCCGTGTTTGTGAAACCCAGTTTGATGCTGTTTTATACCAGGTCAGTGCTAGAGCGGAAATGCCATCTGCTTCGTAACACAATTGCAAAAACATAACCTGTACATACAACCCTGAAAGTTGGTGCACGGTGGCTCTTCTGCAGGCATCAAATCTGTAATGAGGGTACACGTCCAAAGAACAAAATTTCACTTGTTTGATCATGAAATATCTTGTCTTTGTAGGCAGTATTCAATTGAATATTGGTCGAAACGGAATTGCAAACCACTGCATTTTGTTTTATTCATATTTCACACAGCGGCCCAACAGTTTTGGAATCTACGTTGTATGTAAGTTGAGAATAAGTGTGAGTATAATCTTAAAGTTAGCATGCTAAATGCTGCATAGTACATAGAAAAAATTAATGAAAACGTTTTTTTTTTTAAATGCAAATATGTGAAATTATGGTTTATCTGCTGGAAAAAAGTCAGTATTAGGCATCCCTACTAGTTTTGTAAGCTACAGCATGCTATGGTCACATGGTGTTTTATATCAGAGCTGCATCATTTGTATGAGAAAAAGGCAGCGGTTACTGTGTCAGTCCACTGTGTTGAGTGATTCTTGCAGAAATAAAGCCTGATGGTGGGAGATTGGTATCAGCTGTTCAGGCATGCTCTTGGTATTCTGCATGAAGCAAACTGTGGCCTTGAAAGGGATTAATTCAGACGCACATTTCTGCCTTAAACCTCAAGACCTGCACAAAAAAGGTGACTAATTGCTGTTTCAGTGCTTTTCAGCAGCAGCAACAGCAGCAGCCTTATTTTGTACAGCGTGGAAACATTGTACAGGCTGTGTGGTGATCGTCAGGTTGGCCCACGCTTTCCTGTTTTGGCCCTGTTTACCAACCACAATGTGTTCCACCCACCTCCATCTCTTCATCTTCACCTCTTCATACAACCAGTGGTACAGAGACGTCCCCTAACACCTCTCCCACTCACGTACTTCTTGTTATATGAGCTATATTATACATTCAAACAAGCTGTTTAATCATCATCTCCATTTTTGAGTCGCCACTTCCTCTCAGATTGTCTGTGTTGCCGCAGGGCTAACGTCTGTTTAGCTTCGTAGGTTAGAATTAAATTTATTGATTTTATATTTTATATTTTGTAGGTCCTTGAGCATTCATAGTGTTGTCGTCTAAATCTCCCCCACCTACGACTTTCACTGCGGCTCTTGAGGGTCAAACTCATGCTGCCGTCTGACATGTAAATGTTGCATAAAAAGCAACATGGTAGATTAAGTAATTTAGAGTCAAAATGATAGCGATCATCACAAAATAACATAAAGGGAGAGAGGAGCGTGGCACAGTGTAAACCTTTGGCACAGCTTCCTAAATTATGCATCAAGCAGAATCCCTTTCATCAGCAAAATAAAGCAGACTCTATAAGCCCACAGTACATCCCATCCTTGGGCGCGCACACACACACACACACACACACACACACACACACACACACACACTAACACACACTAACACACACTGACCACACCAGGTACAACGCTGTAAAAAGAAAAAACATGCTTAAGGCAAAAACAGTTTCTCTCAGAAGTGAACATTTGTGCTAAAGGCACATATACAATTAATTTTTTCAGATTTTTCAAAGCAGCAGATGTGGTGCACCTGTTTGTTTGTGTGGCCTGGTCTGAACTTGGAGAGACTTTGTATGGCGTAACTGCACCTTACTCAAAATACAGCATCTCCTTAGAATTCATATGCTGATACCTTTTTGTTCATTTTCAGAAATGTGATCTTAAACCTCCCAACCATTACTTTGTTTACATAACTGTATTTTTAATTTTACATTTTAATTTTTAGAATTTGTCTAAATCTAAGTATTTGTAATTACAAAGTTTTAGGGCAGTGCTGTCCAAAATGGGGAAAAAATGCTCTTTAAATTATGCAGGATTCCTAACAATTGTGTATTTTTTATAATCTGATTGTGGTTGGCAGAGTGATAGTTTCCACAGGATGTTAGTCAATGAAGGACCAGCTATCCCTTTTGAACTCACTCATAGACACCAGCCACCTAAATAAAAGAAAATGTCATCCAGATTCATGCATTATCACTTGAGAAATTAAGGAAAATGTCAAAAAAACCTCACAATGTTAAAGAACATTGAGTTTTGTGCAAATCTATCGTTTTTGTATGATCCTGCAATAACCTCCTTGGCAAAGATAATGTGAATGAATTGGTTGTTTTTTTGGTTGTATACCATTAAAGGTAGAAAAAGTTAGCCTTTCCTCACAGTATTTATAGATATCGTTGGTTTACCACTCAACCTTCAGTCGGTGTTTTTGTGAAAGTTAGGGTTAGACCGTATAATGATGCCAACACCACTGTGTGGTTACTATCTTGTATATTTTTAGTTTTCATATTCTTCTTAGTCGGTCCATCTATTCATCGTTTCAAGTTTTTTTAAATGGCTAATATAAATAGGCCTGGAGATTAAACTGTATTGTAATTTCTCTGAAGAGACCTTGACTCATTGCTAAGCGTGAAAAAAATAAATCAGGCAATCTCTTTTCAGTGCCCGAGCAGTGACCTTTCAGAGACGGTTCGGCATTGATAATATGGGCACATTTTAGTAAAACCTTGATCGGCAGCAGGATGTGCGGAGCTTCCAGGAAAATGACTGTTGTATTGCCTCTAAAGGATTAGGCTGATGATAAAAGCCTTTTTCCGAGTACTCTTTCCTCAACCAGCCGCTGCCTATCTCTCATTTTAAATGTCAACCCCCGTCTAATTCTGGTTCTCAGCAAAGAGCAGGGCTGGAAGACTACTTAGAAAAAAGGCTTTAGTATTGTGAGGGGAGACGGGTAATGAACGAGATGGGTTGAAATTTGATGAGATGAGTTCTGATTGGTTTAGTGTTTGAGTGTCAGGGCCTGGACAGCTATAGCTTCTAAGAATAGGAATCCAGGATGATCCTGAGGGTGCGGGGGATTAAGTAAATCATGCAGTCATCATGACATTATCACATGCTATCCTCTCAGCTATTTTCTAGGAGACTCACATATTATATGACCAAAAAACCATGCCTAAATATAAGGATGTTTATATGTTTACTCTTTACTGTAACGGCATAAATCTGGAAGTTTTGTCTTTCCGATGTTCGGCACTAAAGCACCAGGCTGAACAGTGTGCGAGTCTCGAGGGTTCTTTCACTGTAAGACCTGTACGAGTGCCTCGGTGCATTCAGGCAAAAACTAGAGCTTCTTTCACATGATCCGCACCAAAGTGCTTAACGCTGTGTAATTCCATTCTTATTTTTAATTGTTTGCAGTGTTGACGCCCCGACTCAGCAACTGCTCAAGAAAATCACTGCGCCCTGATGCTCAGACTTTAAACTTTGCCCTAGTTTGACGAAGACTGACTGCCTGAAGGCAGCCGGTCGTGTCATGTGAAAGCCTTCAGTTAAAGTGTACAGCACAGCTTGGGGCTATGTGCTTTCTTGCCTAGTTTTTAGGGCTTAAAGGGATGATTTTTTTGTTTTACATTGTTGATTATTTCCTCTATTAATCGATTAGTTGTTTAGTCTATTAGATGTCAGAAGATGATGAAAAATATCAATCAGTGTTTCCAAATCCCAAGATGACATCCTTAAATTTCTTGTGTTGGCCACAACCCAAAGATGCTCAGTGTCACAGAGAAGAATAAACCACAACACAGTCTAATTTAAGAAGCTGGAATCAGAGAATTTAGACTTTGGAACTCAGAACCATTAATCGAGTACTAAAATAGTTGATCGATTAATCATTGTAGCTGTCATAGATACATTTTCGTGTTCAGCAGGTGTGTAAGGTTTATGTATTAAGCGTTGTGTGTATGGATGCTGGATCACAAAGGTTACTTGGGCTTGAGCTTGAACATGCTTAAGAGCCAAGATCAGCTCTAGCATGAATTCATGTATTTGCTTGCATGCACTGTAGGTGAGTTGTTTTTTTCTTTACAGCGTGCAGCTTCAGGTGAGCTTCACACTCTGGTTATGATCCTCCACAATACTATACACAGACACACGTAGAGTCTTAGAAATATCTTACCAAAATTAGAATCACACAATGAACTACAGGTACAACGATATTTGATCATATTCCATTGAAGCACTTGGTGCTCTTGAGGATACCTTTGTTTAATTTGTGGTGCATTCAGGTTTTGCTTCATGCTAAACATTATATCAGCTTGTTCCCACAAAAATCTAAAAGAAGACAATATTAATACAAATCAGTTCTGAATGAAAAGACACATAAGTGCAGACGAGAACCAAGCGGACGTTATTGTTTCTGTCAGGTGTAAAAGTGGCTGCAGCCCTCATGCCCGTAGCTGCATTTTCTAGCCTCGCAGAGTAACTGCATAGCGGCAGGGGGTGTGTGTGCGTGGTGCAGAACACCTGGCCTCCCTGCTGGTGGGGCAGGAATGTGCAGGGTTGAGGTGGATGCGGGTGGAAATTTGCAGCGTGCTCAGAACACGACCCCTGCTAACATTTAAAGGTGCCAGCGTCAGCAGGAAAGGAAAAATCAGGGGAATGTGCTGCTTTAATCAAACCTGCATCTCTGTTTCTCTGCTTTCTGTTTTTCTCTGTGTGTGTGTGTGTGTGTGTGTGTGTGTGTGTGTGTGTGTGTGTGTGTGTGTGTGTGTGTGTCCACGTTACTGTAGAGAAGAGGGCCTCATGTTATATAAATGAGGCAACACTGTCCCACCCCTCTCAGGTTTCCATGTTTTTTTTGTTTGAAATTCCTTTAATTTTGTACCACAACATAGCACTGGTGGTAGATAGCGACTGTATATTTAAAAAAAAAAAGAAAAAAAAAAGATAAATCACTGTCCACTCTGACAATTTTAAATATTATTTTGATATTCTCTTACTCCTTTAGTTCAAGAAAAGTTTCAAGAAAAAAAAAACGATCATAATCTGGTTTATTGTCTGACACATTTGTGGTTATGAACCAGTTAAATAGCTCTGCATGAAATGAACGTGTGGTGGATATATATTTCCTGTATTTGTTATGTCTTAATGGCTTTACGTTTGACCGGTTAGTTGTTGGTTGCAGTGTTTGCTGAGAACCGGAAACTTACGATATGGCTTTTTCTGCACTGCTGCTAGCCAGTCAGCCACCCCGGTGACATTTGTGCTATATGTAAATGAAAACATCAAGTAAAGTCGACCTCTTACCTAGGTGTGTTAACTGTGGTTTTTCTGACAGCAAAATGCTGCTGACGTAATCAAACCGAGGTGTTCAACTAAAAGTTTCCGTTGTTGAACAGTTTTCTTCATGTAAATCTTGAGACTGATGTGAGCGACGTGAGTGGAGATATCATGTATTTAAAGGCACTCAACAGGGTCGTCAGAAATGTCAAGAATTATTTGAAGCTTTTATTTTCATGTAAGCTCGATGTGGTTGACATGATCAGGTAAATAGAAGTCACAGTGTGGTTAGTACAGTGGTTTAGGTGTCACAGTTAGGTATGAGTTTGTTAGCTGCCAAAGGCAAACAAACAAAGGTATACGGATATGAATCACTCACTGAAATGTTAAAGCGAGACACAGACACCGCCTGTGTCTTTTCCGTAACTCCAGGCGTGTCTTCCAGCTCCGGCATTTCATTTGTGCACAACATAGTGTGACCTACCTGTACGCCAGTCATCTTGTCCTGCTAACCTCAGCATGTGTTGCTAGCGGTTACGGCTAAAGGTTTCCAGGGTAGAAACTGTGCTTTTGACATTTGGTTCTGTATTCCATGCACTCCCCATTAATTCATGTCATGTGCACATACATCTCCCGTGATTAATTAGGCAGCAAAATCTTACTGTGATGGGAACCTTTATTCCAACAAAAACGCTACAAACATGACTGAAAGTGGAAACTCTCGGTATGAGATGTGCTAGTGACCTGTAAAACGCTGGATACAGTTTTTTGAGCATCACAACCCCCACAAAATTACTCGTTTTACGACCATAATTTAATCCTTTCGATCAAATACAATTTGGAGAGTCCCCATTCAAGTTAGCCAGGTGCTAAACGGGAAGTTAGCTGGCTCGTTTGGCTGAAGTCTCCAGTGCGCCCCCCTCTGTGAGCTGCTCAAAGCCTAATATTTTTGAGGCAGTACACACCAGATTTGTAGTAACCATTGCTACCACAAAAGCACATGGAAACATTGTTTGGCAGCCTTTGTTTCTTCTAACATAAAAACAGTAATTCAAGAAGATTCTGCTTTTAAATAATTGCAGAAAGACTCACTACACATAGTGAAGTGTTTAATGCAGGCGAGGTATCTCTGTGCATTTGCCCTCCTGTGCGACAGGAAATGCATGTTAGCCGGGTCAAGAGGAAACGAGAACCTTGAGGGGGAACATGAAAGTGCAGGTGTAAAGAAGAACAGGTGCAGGAGGATGTATAGACGCTCAGATAGGATCGGAGAAGAGAAGAACATTATAGGAGACAGAGGTGGAGAGGTGAACGTTTATTGGCTGACATATGAAGGTAATATGATGGTCAGGTGAGCGGACATGTGGGATGCATCAAGAGGTAGATGAGCGCAGGCGCAGCGCTGACCAGAAGGAGCTCCTGCTGAAAATCTACATCACTCTCATTATGGGCGACTTTGATTCAGTAGGAACCTCTGTGACAGGTGTTAGGTTTTTATGAATGGCTCTGTGTGTGTGTGTGTGTGTGTGTGTGTGTGTGTGTGTGTGTATAAGTAAATGGCTGCTCCCTGGCACTGATCACTATAATTTGCATAATGGACTCACAGGCCATACTGACAGTTAAAGACCGAGAGGAGAGGAGAGAGAAAAAACATGGAGGTGGGGAAATGTGTTTCAAGGAAAGCCTCTGGTGTCGCAGTCCAGTCATAATCAGATCTGATTCTGGTTTTAAATCCACTCATTTCAGAAAATTAACACACGCTGCTGGGGTTGGGAGATTGTACTGAACTGTTACTGAGGCAGCTTTTCTTTTACATCTCTGGTTTCGTCATCTTGCCTTGTCAAACACGGCAGCAACTATTAATATAACTAATTTCTGAATTGTGTAAGATAAGGGAATTCTCTAGACTTTTTGACTTTATAGCACCCCGGAATTATTGGAAATATTCCGACCAGAGACATTTTAAGAATAGATAAGTCCATAATACAAGAGATGATGGATCAATGATGCAAAAAAGTGAATTGTAGCAGCCAAACTGGGGAAGATATCAGCCAATCGCGTTGTTGCACTGACGGGAGCGCGTTGCTGAGATTCACGACTGTTTCAACTGATTTGGTGCCGGACTTCTAATAAGCATGAAAGAAGAGGATATCACGCTAATGCACAGGATTACCAAGATGGTAAGGTTTTTTTAAAGATTAGACATTAAACTCACATTTGTTAAAGTGCCCTGGTGAGATGACCCAATTGTGTCACGTAACTACACTCTCTATTGAGCCATAAAAAGAAGCTGGTGTTGTGAAACCGTGTGCGCTCAGAGTTGGAGTATGACGTGTGTGGGGAAAAAGGTTGTTTTAAAACTTAATGTATAAGCAGTTTTTATCAGATGTGACTGACTATTCTAGCAGTTTTTATGTCCGGCTGACCATTAAAAGTAAAGTTCTAGCTCTCTCCCCATTCCCCAAAATAACTGCCTGTAGGTGTTACCAAGATGGCTGCTGAGTGGCAAGACCTGCCTATAAGGACTTTGTTTGGATCACAGAAGACGGAAACGATCCCGGGCAGCCACCACTGGAACCAGCTCTACAAATGAGTGTAGCCTAATCTTTATCTGTAACTGTGAAGTAATACTGGGTTCAAACAGAATGAAAGGACAGCCCCGTTAAAATATATGTTTTGAAAGTTACAACCATGATAGAAAATAGTTTGTTTTACTTAATTAGCACACACTGTAATAGATTGGATCCTTGTCTTAAATCCTTTTTCGCTCACCGTTTGACTCACCTATTTTGACCCTTGTGGCCGTCAGTTGGATAATGTTTACTCAGGTATATTTTACTTTGGCCTGTGTGAAAACCACAGGAAACCTTGTGGTTCCGCTCTGTTGAAGAGTTGTTCAAGCTGCAGTTTTTAAGATTTAAACAAAAGTGTTAAGTTAAAGATTTAAGATTTAAATCAGGTTGTCATCTGATGATAGATGGGGGACGCTTAATTGAAAATGCAGATTTGGCGTTTGATGGAAGCGTTAATAGACAGGGGAGACGATGAGGAAACCAAAGCGCATAAATATAACACTCATCCCTTTTAAATACTGATTTTATGCCATCAAGAGGAAGTGACCTACAAATAAAAAGCATTCAGTTTAATTTCATTTTGACTTTAATGCTGCAGTTGGTAAAATACAGCTCATTCCTGAAATCTACTTCAAGCTCACGTCTTCTTTCACAGCTCCAAATTACAGTACAGTAGAATGAAAATAAATACTCAGTATTAAAGGCATGTTCCTTTCACTGCTGTCGCACGTCTTTATTAAGTTGAAATCCAAAATAATAGGCTTTAAGCAGCTGAGAGCTGGATTGGCCTGCCTCATGTTTCCCATCAATGAAGCAAGACGGGCTGACTCAGGTCTTTTCTGAAGAGGCTTATTCCATGAGGGCTCAGTGAAGTTCAAGCAGAGGTTTGCAGACGTTTGCAACTCTGCACAACCGAACTGTGATGAATCTGAGACAAACTGACCAACCCGACTAGACTTTCTCCCCTCATAATAATCAGCACAATTTACTTACGTTTTTATAAACTGGACCACACACTTGAACTGAGAAATAGCTCGCATAGCTCGCTTGGCTTTTAATTGAAGCCAAATTATAGATGAAGTTTTCCCAATTCATGTTTTGCATGAATGGTTATAATAACGCCTAAATAAACAGACCGTTAAACAGCCTAAACTCTCACACATGCTGTGAGACTGTCTCATTAGTCTCATTAGTCATATTCCATTCTATACAGTTTCAGTTTCAAAGTGTTAAACTTCTTACCCACATCCTTTTTTAACTTCATCAGGCTGCGGGCGGTGTTCTTTTTAAACATGTGCTGGTTTGACAGCATACCAAGACAACAGATAATGATTTTCTTAAAAATTCTGATAAAAATCATAACATTTCTTCTCTTTCTCTTCTCTTCTCTTCTGAACTGTATGGGTTTGCCATCAGCCCGGGCCACATATGGCTATCCCTAAAGCAGGTCAGAGGTCATTCGCTGCCCACATTCCTTAAGCTGCAACTTCCCTCGGCCCCCCTCCTCCCCCACATGACGCATTTTACATGCTTTGTTTGAATCTGTCAATTACACACACACACAGACACGAAACAGCACTCTTCCTGCTGCTGTCGTTGCCCTACATAAAATAAGTAGAATTAAAGGGATCACGGGGGCTGTTGGGATGTGGGAGGGGTGGGTGGGTGGAGGATGGTAGGTGGAGGAAAAAAGGGTGTGCAACATTAAAAACACAGTTAGGGAAGGGGTGGTGAAAACTGAGCGAAGGTCAGTGAGGTCGGTGATGGGCCTTGTTTTCACCACGTTTGTACATGCATGGCGCATTGTTGAGACAAAACCAGCATCCACAATGAATGGCAACCAAAAATTGATGTGTAGCAGCCATAAGTAAGGTCTGCGTTAACACAGGCTTGAGATACTTGAACGTTTTGTTCCACAATAAACATTCCTCGGTTAATACGTCACGTTTGAATTTTATTAAGTGTTTACATGTCCTTTGAAAACGCGATTGCTATCAAGCAGCTAAATGAGACTGCAGAGGTCATCAGGGACATTAAACGTCTTTATATGTGAACTTTTGTTGCAAACCATTGTGATATAGTTCTTTAGTGATGGTGAGTGGTGGTGATGTTGAAGTCACGCGACTGTGCTGTAGTTCGTTTGCAGCCCAACGTGAAATTTTTTACCTCTGACGGCTGCGACTACTCTTGAAATATCATAAAAGGGTAAACGAAAGGTGTAAGTATCTAAACTTTTTCTGCAATAATTCAAATCCCGATCAACTTTGCACTTGATAAATCAAGTCATATTACGGCAATCAACCGGTTATCTAATTTTCTTCCCTCAGCACACAGTGCATGCTATCTATCTGAACTCTCCCGCAGAAGGCAACATTTCTTTTAATATCCCCAAGGAATATTAAAGAAAGACTAGTTCAGCAAACACGTCAGAGATCACAGGCTTTCCCGTAGGAATGAATGAACTCCCGGTTGACTCAGAGCTCTGTGGAAAAGAGATGTTGCCATCTAAATAGAATCAGGTGGAAAGAAGATGGGTGACTGTGCTGTTGGAATGCAAAGGAATGAAAGGGCCGTAAAAGGTTAAGAATAAATTGAGGCCTTGCTCACTTAATACCAAGCACACTCATTTTTTGGAAGCATGACAACAGAGTAACTAGTCTTGTCTGAGCCTGTGCATGTTTAATTTCTCTGCTCTTGTTTCAATGACGTTCGCAGAAAGAGGGTAAAGATGCATGAGGGCTTAAAAGTCGTGTTTTATTTTTATTTCATCCATTATGAAAACTCTCAGCAGTCACAAGCTGTCTGCACAAACAAACACACACACACTGGCACACATCTGTAATTGACCACCTGTTTGTCTGTGGCCTAGTTTACGCATTGTGAAACACGGTGCAATGTGCACTTCCTCTGGGATTCCTAACTGCAAGCCTCTTATTTCAATTGTTCCAGAGCAACACAAAGGGACAGAAAAAAAAACCATACGTGGCGCGTCTTCTTTCAGTTTCTTTTGAAGAAATTAGGGGTATAAATAGAAATGTGCGGGGCAAATGAAGTTCAGTAGTCGTCCCACATTCCAGCTGGGAAAAGACGTCGAATGTTGTGCAACTTTCTTCCCTTTGAAGACTTTTTGTTCCGTTGGTATAAATAAGAAATGCGGGGACAATCGTAGTTCACTAGGTAATGTTCTTTTTATCGCCGCGCTTCTGTGTGTTTGTGTGTGTGTGTTCTGATTCTGTCAAACTTTACACAACCTGATTTTTGGTGTTAGATAACATTTGTATGTATGTGCATGTGGGGTGTGTGTGTGTGTGTGTGTGTGTGTGTGTGTCATATGTGTTTATATGAAGGGTGTGTATTCCTGTGTACAGACAGGAAGGCTCCAGGACCGTCTGTGTTTGCAATAAGCTGAGCAAGCCCACCACCGAGGGAAGCTTTAGGGTCAAGACACACACACACACACACACACACACACACACACACACACACACACACACACACACACACACACACACTCCTGCCTGTTTGTAAGCTCTGCTGACTGCAGGAAGCAATAATGTTAGCGTGCTTCCGGAGATCCGGAGGCTTCTCTCAGGGGAGTGTGGCTGCCCTGTCCAGCTCAGCAGAGCAAAACTGAAAACACGACAGAGCAGAAAATTATAGGACACCGAAAAATGGAATCAAGTAGAATAGAAAACGGTCCAGTAGAACAGGATAGTGAGCAACACAGTGGAGCGGGACAGCAAATTGTGGTCAAAACAGAAGACGACAAACCTGAGTGTGACCGAGAAAACAAATGGCATTGGGATGCAGATGGGCAGAGCAGATACATTACATAAGTTTGCTGCAGGCTTAACGACAAGCCCAGGCTATTTTGACAAAAACAAATACCATAATATATTTGACCGAAACCTACGAAAGCCCTTAATGAACATGGGTCAAACATATTATTTACTGCTTTTTTTTTGGTCGAGATCTTTAACAATGATGTAGACAGGTGAGCCTTTTTCTGCATTTGTAGCAATTTCGGCCTTCGCCAGGCCTTAATTAAAGAGAATGGCGATACTAAGTCTTGTTATCTCTGGAAAACCACATTTGTTATCTTGTCAGAATTACATAAATAACTTGTGTTCTCAAGAAAAACAAACCTTGATAACAACTCTGAGAGCTGAACATTCAAAAAATGTCAATACCTGGGATTTTTTTTCCCATATCATTTAAAGTGACAAACAGTTGTTAGTTTGGGGGAGAAATGTGCTAAAACAGTCGCACATTGCAGAGATGATCCAATGCCTCAGTCCGTGGTCTCTAAATTATCTCTATCTCGATGGCAGAAAAATGTTTGGACAGGAAGAGAGCAGGGAGGACGAGCCGGCCTGTGGAGAGAGTCTGTGTGTCAGACCTCATCAGCTGTGTGTCCCGTTGCTCTTCCACAGTGTGAAGCAGTGATGGGAGAGAGAGACTTCCCTCCTTCCTTCCTTCCTTCCTTCCCTCCTTCCTTCCTTCCTTCCTTCCTTCCTTCCTTCCTTCCTTCCTTCCTTCAGCATGGCTTCATCTCTGCATTCCTCTGCTCATCTCACTGGATCGTTCGCTCTGTTTCCCAAGCTGGCATTGCTGTGGCTGCATGTTTGCTTTTACGCTTGTATGCATTAGTGGCTGTGTGACTGCCTGTGCTTATGCATGTGGGCCAGATTGTGTGTGTGTGTGGTTGTTCTGCTAGCAGTCCGATATATCGATCTCACCAGGTTGACCCACAGTACGACCAGCGTCACGCCTGGTTGGATGTTACCTGCCAGCTCTCCTCCTCTGGTTCCTACACTTCCTGTAATGCAGCTCCACACCCCCGGGTTTGGGTTTCCTCCAGGCAGCTGTTAGTGTAGGTGGTAAGCACTGTCACCTGCAGAGCTGAATCACATGGGCACTGATGCATTTTATGTAGTGATTGGTTGAGTTATTGAATGAAGACATAAACAATTCCCTAACTCATCGTAGATGCCGCGTGATGTGGCGCCTCCGCTCTTTTCCTGTGTAGGCTAATGCTGCATTTCACAACCGTGTCAGGATTTCTTTTGACATTAGTGGGGGAGGCAGTGCGTCACTTCTATGATGCACTGCAGAAAAAAACTTTCCAGTAAAAATCTGAATATAGTCTCCAAGCCCAACACGACTTATATTCTTTTGAATGGGTCTCACCAATATGATGGCACATTTAGGTTCATTCCTTTAATGTTCTCACGGTGTCATGTCAAAAAATGGACAAGTATTCCCATAGACTTCTGGTTGAAACACTCTACTATTGAATTTGATGGACAGAAATGCAGTTGATATTTGATTCCCACGTTGATGCATTAATGTTAAGTGGAGACACGTAAGGGTATCACAGTGAAACAAGAAACATGTTAAAAATGGCTAGAAATGAAATCAAAAATGTGTAAGAATTATAATTTTATGATAAAGATCATAAAATGCAGTCACACAAGGTATACAAGAATTATATACTGTGTATGCTTAAACCACCTGTTAGAGACGTAATAATTTCAAGTTTTTGTGTGTAGCTTGACTCTGCGGAGATCAGACGGCTCGATGCTGCTGCTGTGGTGTGTTTTATGTATGTGTGTACGTACACATTGTGCACACACCATCTGCCAGTGGTCATGGGAGGTTTGTGCTGATGTGTAGTGACAAGCAGTTCAGACACGCAGAGGTCCCTCCATATATACTATATACACACACACAAATACGCTCACACAGAGCCATCGTTGCAAATACAGCGGCCCTTGATGACGGGGCCATGACCCATGCAGGGTTATTATGTCTCCTGTCAAGACAAATCACAGAGGAATGAAACAAGCGGGAGGCGGACGGGAAGGGCACAGATCCCAGTGCAAAGGCATATGTTCCCCAACAAAATCTAGGGAAATGAAAACATCTCTGCAGCTACACAAAAATAGGAAGAGCTTGCCTCTGAGGCGTACAGATGAAGCATTGGGGGGTTGACTGAGCGATATAACTGTATTGTTATCGTGATACAAGACTATAATTGTATCGTCGTGATATGTCATGTCGTGTTTGCGTGGTTAAGTGTTTTCTTTTTCATATTTAAAGGCCGCTTTTCAGGCAGGGGACTTAAGGGACTGTTCTACTTGTTATGATACTTAACTTTACTCACTTAGTCATTGTTCAAGAGCTCTCTCTTCATTACTCATTCTTACAGAGCACAGTGAGGATATATTGCAAAGTATAAGAGGCCATTTTTTATCTGGAAACTTGGATTTGAAGTAACAAGCTACAAGGTAGTTTTTACAAAACTGATTACAAAAGGAATTCAGTTTAAGCCACTCGGTGCTACATAGATACAACACAAAGCAAAACCAAACTACTTGTGAAGGTAATCAGAGGTACTGGTTTCTAAGCATTACTTTTTTTAGAACACCAATTTAATGAAATCTGTCTTAACAGAAGATTACGTTACACTTACAGGTGTTGAGCGCTGTCTCTCGGCCTAACTTTGTGTTAGTCCTGCTTGACCCGCGACAGCTGCACACTTATTGGCTCACTGGTGTTGATGAGGTTTACTTCTTAGGATTGAAATTTGGTATCCAATGACAAGACAGTCGTTGGTACTCGATAGCGTCGAGACAGTTTTGTTGGTGCCATAAAAGTATCCAATGGCGATACACAGCCTATTGAGCAGTCTCGCAGCCTGAGGCAAGAAGCTGCTCTGTAGTCTGGTGGTACGGCAGCGGATACTTCCGCAGGGCGAGCAGACTGGCTGAGGTGGATGTTGTAGTGTCCTTTGGGCTCTTTGCTGAAGGATGCTCTATATATATCTACTATAGATAGGTAACAATGATCAAGTAGTAGAACCTTCCTGTCCCGGGCTGTTCACTAACCGTACCAGTTTGTGATTTTTCCAGTCAGGACGCTTTCTATTGCTTCTCTGTAAAAGTTGACAAGAATTTGGCACGGATATTTAGCCTTTTTCACATGCGAGCAGTTTGCAGTCAACGCAGACAAGGAGAGCAGTCAGATGTGGCCTCGCTAATAACGGGCTTTGGTTTGTTCTAAATGGAGCAGCTTCTTGTTCAATTGTTGTTTCTTTATTCCCACTGGTGAGCAGACAGCGCTCCCTCCGCCACGGCTTGGTTGTTAAGTGTTGAATGATGCCAGGACAATTAAGTGAGGCATGTTGGTGAAGAAACTTATCAAATTCAAAATGTTGATCAGTTCTGAAAAGGAGTCAATATCCTGGTTGTTTCTCATTTTATTCCATTTTACAGTAGCTTGTGAGTGTTTCGGTGCTGGCCTGCTGTATAGTTTCCACTCTCCTGGTGGGGAACGTGCAGCTTGCCTTCTCATTGACATTCTTTTCTTATGAAGCATTCACTCTTTGCCGCTTCGCCCTGCTTGTACAGGCTTGCCTCACTGCGTGGCTGCCTCACCAAGTACATCATGTATTGCTGTACATTGACTTATAGTTTTCTTTGTGTTTTCTTACTTTAAGACACCTGAAAAGTCATATATAGTATGTGTATACTAAGCATGGAGATAATGATGCCGTTTCTTTTTCCGTCCCGCTCTGTTTGATGCTTCGCCTCCTGTTTCTCTCACTAATCATTTTCTCCTCTCTGCTGTGTGTTGGCTTCTCGTTTTAGACCCTGGTAGGAGCGTGATGAGCGCGCGCTTCCGCTTGCCTGCTGGCAGATCCTACAATGTCCGGGCGACGGAGCTGGAGCGAGACAGGCAGCACACACAGGTTGTGTGCAACGTACTGCTGCTGGACAACACCGTCCAGGCGTTCAAAGTCAGCGTAAGTACCACGCTTCCTGCTCCATGAGAGTCTTTCTTTACGTTTTAATGAACCGAAGTAGAAAAGACAGAAGCTTTGATGTCTGTAGAACTTTGATCTTCTTGTTGTGCCTTCTACAGACGTGAAATTACACATTACAATATCTTTCTAAACAGAGCAGCAGAGGTTTTCAAACCGTGTGGTTGGCCTCCTAAGGGGGGCACGGGAGAGTGGAAGAGGTTGAGTGGAGGGAGTTATAACTCTGAACACAATGTCGCATAGCACATATTTTTAGATTCAGTGTGACCGACACTATCCCTGAAGTCCATCCTGAATCACTCTTGGAATAAAGATACACCTTATAACTCCATAACTTGCCTGAGAATCATCACGTTTTTAAGTTTTCTTTAGTATAAAAGTAATCTAGAGATAGTTGTCTGTACACCCATGGGTACATTTCAAACAGAAACTGATGTTTGTTAATTCGGTGATTCTATCCAACATAATTACGAGCGAAAAATTAATGACGATCAATATACTGTTAGTGTTCCTTGATAGCATTCTGGGAAAAACTCTTATATTGTCCCATCTGTATTCTCTGTATCAATGGGTACATAAGAAATATCAAATGCTAGCTACTAATTTGGCATACTTTTAACAGTGTCAGTTTACCAAAATGTGAACAAATATATAGAGACACTCTCTTCTATCCATTCATCTACACACAGGAGTAAATATTAGAAAGCGGCTGTTAGATTTACTTCATAATCTATAAAGTGGTGGTGAAGTTTGAACATTCATTTGTCACTTGACCAATACTCAAGTTTTGGGACGGATGCAGATACAGATATAATGGAAAATACTGATACACACAAATGTTTTGCATGCATCCCTCAAATGTAGTCATCAAACAGTTGGTTATTTATTATTAGGTTTATTATTAAAAGGTTATCAGAGGCTGGATATTTTACAGGTAACAATAAAATGTATTGTCTAAAATCAGTGTAATGAAATAGTGAACTTCAACTGAAATTGAATAGTTTTCACAGGCATCTTTTTCTGCTTTATAATCTCTGTAAAAAACTTTTCATATCTGTGTTTACTGGACAACGTATACACTAATAAGATATATCTGTGATCGGCCAATATCGCCCCATAATATTGACCAACTAATATATCAGTTGGGCTCTTGTATTTGCCCTATGAGGGGCTTTGTTTGGGTAAAATATATCCTGTTATAGCACTTACACTTAGAACTTATCACTGTAATGTTATCATCATTGGTTAATTGGTTCAAACTGAACAATATTTGGATGTTTCTTTAAGGCATCTAGTGAGGAGCAAACCAGCGAGCCCTCAAATAATCATACATTAACCCGAGCAAATCCCCAAAATGGAAAAGCCAGTATTGTGCCTCCTCCTCCTCCCTCCACTTCTCCCATTACTGTAAATTTCCCCTCAAGCCCACCTCAAATTAACTTGTGTTGGTGGGGGAAAAGCCTCTTTGTGTCTCTACATGTCTGCAGACATTTAAAAAGCATCCCACATGTGTTAGATTCTGATGAAGCTAAAAGGTTAGAATATATATTATTAATATATTTCCTCTCACTGGCTTCGAGATTCGCTCTTACCAGCCCAGAGGTTTGAGTTCAGTGTTTGATCTGTCAGTCTTTATCTTATTTTACAAGCAGTCACATGCAGTCACACCTTGAGGGGGAGAAAACGTGTGTGTGTCTGTGTGACAAGCTGCCTTGTGACTGACATTACAGTCGTCTGTCACATTATGTGACAACACACTTCCTTTTTCCTCTCTCTCTCTTTTTTGTGTCTGTCTTCATGTCTCTCTGTGTCACAGAGTGTTTGATCAGTTATGATAGCGTGAGGAGGGAAATTCCCTTTGTGATTCAGAAAATACAATTCCACTAATAACATCCCCTCTGACAAATCACATCCTGCCTGTGCCGAAGTGTGTGTGTGTCTGCGTCTTTGTGTGCAGCCCATGCATGTGAGCGTGACTACATGTCTATGCATGCTTATACTGTATCTAGAGAAATACAGAAAATAATGATGCTATTCAGAGCGCTGACGATAAAAACATCTCTGTCATTGTGAAAGAGAAAAAAAACGTGTCTGATTTTGTTTTTTTGTTTACAAACTAGCTTGTAGCTGGTTTGTCTTTCACTCACTGACACGCTTTTGTTTTGTTCTTTCTACGGTGACGTGAGATATACAATGAAAGAATTTTTTGAACATTCATCTTTCATTTATTTGAAATTGGTTAACTTAAATCTCAGGAAACTCCGGATAATAGGTCCAGGAAACCACGCGTAGCATTCACTGAGTCACCACAGCCGTCATCGTCATCTTCAGGCCGAACTGCTTTTAATTCCAAGGAGCTTCAGTGTTTTCTTCCTCTTTCTCACAAAAAGATGATTTCTCCCACGATATGGTTCCTCAACTTCTCGAAAATCAGAAACATCAGATATCAGAGATTTCCATATTTGAACAGAGGAGGAATCATCCCAAGCCACTGAGTCATTATTGCCCTTCTAGTGAACATCAACAGAAATTAAACTGTCAGTTTGTGTACTTTCAAAAATTATATTGTAGTAAAGTATAAATCCTAATAGGGATGAAAGTAGGCTGGGAGCAGTTGCTGCTCTATCACCATACTTAATACTCTTCATATACCACCCATGGAGAATTTCTGCATTTGAAAACCCATGAAAACCCATTGGTTATCGGGCCAAACACACTGAAAGCATCTGATACTTATGTTTTGAAGCCCACCTTTTCAGTAACTGAACGAGCATCAGAAAGCATTATGAGGCGTGTCAAAGTGCCTCGACGGATAATTCGACAAATGTGACTCACCGTTTGAGGATCCAGTGACCATAGCTGCCTTCCTGCAGCCATGGGACCCGTTTGGAATGAACACAGAGAGACAGAGAGAGACAGAGAGAGACAGAGAGAGAGGATAGCTACTGAGGTGCTGCGCTGTGTGAGGACACACTGCTGTGAAATCTTTCATCAGTGATGACCAAATTCTGCTTTTGTGAAAACGTATCCCAGTTCCATAATAATTTCCTGTCGTGGACTGCGAGGACGAGGGTAGACTGTCTTATTGATGCAAACGAAGATGCAGAGTTTTTGTACATGTGACACAACTGAGGTCGCTAGAGGAATATCCTATGTATAGATAGCGGCTTTTTTCCAAGAAACTGCTGATTAAATTATAAAATCTTATAACTGCTGTGTGTCATAGGAGCATGAAATGACGTGCTTCAATTGAGGTTGCATCAGTTATCGCTGTCGGTGTGTGTGTGGGCCTGAAGCCTCGGTGGGCAGCGGTCAGTTTTATAAGACTTGTGGTGTTTCCAGCAGATATCGCGATATGGAATCAGGGCCAAGATTTCATTTCTGTGAATGTCATTTTTTTTTCTAGGATAACAAAGGCATGGTCCGCCCTTATTAGATTTTGGCCCGACTGGCTTTCCCCGATTTTATCTGACCTAACCTAGCAAACCACACCAATAATTTCAATGGGTACTAGCCAATCAGAGGCAGAGTGAGGTGGGTTGGTATCACGTTATAGGGTCATTAATAAATTGTGCATTTATAGTCGATTTAACTTTAGCTAATGGTTATTACACTGCAAACAAGCAGTTGCATGCTTTAGAAACCATGTATTAGTCAATCGTTTATTATGCAGTTGAAACTGATGTCTATTAACCTTGACAACTGCTTCATCAACATCTTTTGTGTATCATTTTACCCATAATCCCGTCTCTTTCTTTACATCTCTTCCTCGCACATTTGCCTCCCTCTCACCCTCTCTGCTTCCTGCTCCAGACTCCCCCCTCCTCCCCCCTCCCAGCCTCTCGCTGAATGAATGACTTGGTCTCTGTCAGTCTCTCTGTCAGTGTCATTGATCAGACCCCTGCAGCAGCAGTAACTTCCTGGAAAGACAAGCCATCCTCAGAGCAACAATACTCCTATTGATCCTCTCCCTGGCCGACCGGCCTTGATTCTAGCCTAGAGTGAAAATCCAGAAGCAGCCACTTATTGTCATGGGAACCGGGGTGCTTGTGGTGCGGGCAGTGGGGGCAGTGGGGGCAGTGGGTGGGGACATGGGGTCTGGTATTGATGATCTTATAGATGGGAAGTCTTTGGCTGAAACTATACCAGTATGAAGCAGAATGTGGTGTAGCCTGAAAGCTTGATAGATGACAGGAAATTAAAAAAGCCCGTCCCACTGGTGACCCACCTCTTTATAAATACAAAAACAGGGTCAGAAGCAGGATTCATTCAGAGTGAAGTGACAGGCAGCTTAACCATAGTAACCACTACACACCACATAAACATTCAGCTGACTGCAAGAGCTATTGGTAATCAAGTAGCACTTAATGAGCGAGTAAGAGCAGCAAAAGGCAAAGGATAAATAATCCTGCAAAACAGCTGTAATTTACTGCTGAATGAGACTTCTGATTGATATATTTGAAATGAAATCCATGCACTTTCCCTAAACGAGTGCTTTGAATGGCCTTAACGTAACCATAAATATCTTAATCATGCTTCAAGAGGAAATCACAGAGAAAACAGAGAGATTTGCCAATTCTTCAACCAGCTCTGCATCATTACAGTGTGGGTAGTGTAAATTACAAGTTTAATAATGATATGATATTAGATATAATATCGATTGTTTGGACAACAAAATTATATTTGCTTGTACCTTGTCTGCCAGATTACTATTCTGATTTGCAGTCTTTTCTTCTTCTCATATCTTTAGAAATTACATGCACCTCCCGACAGACGCAAAACGGTGACGGCCATGAAAATAAAAAAACAAAAAGGCATCATCTTAAAGATGATGATATAGATCAATGTTTTTACTTTGAATCTCTCTACCCTAACTCTAACCCTTCAGTATGATATCAAAAACATTTTTAATGTTATATTTGGATGAACAAACATGATTTGCCTATGCCATCCTAAGGAAAAAGACTCATATAGAGAATGAGGCGATTAAGATTATGTTACTGCGTTGCCTATTATTAACCTCAAATGTATTCAGAAACACATTTTCGTATAATATTTAGCTGTAATAAACAGTGTTGCCACCTGGAATGTTTCATAGCCCAGTGCATTCTGGTTGTTGTGTGTTTTCTACCAATTGAGCAAAAGGGAACACCACAGCCCTGTTAATCTGTTTGCTATGGTCATGTAGCACCAATTTCATAAATATTTGTACTGCAAAGAAAGCCCAGTTTGATTTAGACACCACCGGCAGTGAAACACTTCTTTAAGAGTAAGTATTTTCCAGATACTTTGAGTATAAATATTACATTTTCTATGTTTCCTTTAAAATGTACGCCTGGTTGTGTATGAGTGTTAAATCCTAGGGGAACAATAGCTCAGTGACTCGATATTAATTGTCATTTAGGTTGTTCATAGGCTTTAGAAGCATGTTAGGAATGGCATGTTATGGGAAAGGTTTCATTTAATTTGCCATAAACAAGAAATAAGCCCTGAAAGGTCTCTTTGAAACTTAGATCTTTTACTACAGTCCTCACGATAAATGCTCCAGCCGTTAGCGTGACTGGGTGAGCCAGAAGATATAAACTACAGCTGCTGTGTTTCTGTAATAAATTATTTGATTTTAATTATGTGCTGGAGTTCGACATTTGTGTGAAAACTGTGGAGAATGACTCAGCACGTTTGTGTTGTGGGACGGGTGTGGCGGTGGGAGCATTTTGCTTTCTTTGCTCCTTCTCTATCCAGAAAAGGAGATGCATGTGCAGGCGAAAAAACCCTAAATGTGTCTTAAAGTTGTTTAATATTTTTTTTGTCTGTAGCCATCATTTTATTAAGAAGGTGTTGTTTTTACTATGTCTTGTCCAAGGAGAGGATATAATTCTTTAAAATGGGCTTTTGAGTTAAAAACAATCTGTGCTCTATTATTGGTTTTCCACGTCTTTCAATCAAGTGATATGAACTTCATCAGCAGATCAGTTAGCCAAGGTGTCAAGGAATTGTAGATCAACACAAATAATCATTTATTTTTGTGATAGGATTGAAAGCCCCATAAGAGCCACTAAACAGATATTGTAGTGAGTTTAAAGGATAAGTTTACTCAAAAATGAAAACTCGGTCATCACCTTTTCACCACCAAGCTGATGGGAAGTTGGCTGATGGTTTGCAGCCCATGAAACATTTCTGGAGCTTCACAGAAAACAGTGTCACATCAGTCCCAAACAACTGAAGTAGATGGGGACTAAAAACATTACAAAATAAATACAACTGAAAATAACCATAAAATGCCTCCATACAGCTTGTCCAGCGTAATCCAGGTCTACGGAAGCACCAAGATCCCAAATGGATGTAAAAAGGTGATATTTACACCCTTGACACCCCACTTCAGATGGGGTCTGTGCTAACACTTTTAGCTTCACAGCTACAGTGATGATTTCGGCCTATACTGTTTTTTCTGCAACACTGTTTTGCTGTGAAACGCCCAAAAAACTACAAAACTTCCCATCAGCATGGAGGATAGTAGATAATGACTGGGTGAACTAAAGATTACTTTCTTTGTCTTATTGAACTGCTGATTATTTTCACAATCATTCTATTAATCGTTTAGAGTGAATAAAATAAATAAAATGTCAACAAATTGTCAAATTCACAGTGACCAAGACATCTTCAGATTGCTTCTCTTGACCAACCAACAGCCCAAAACCCAAAGAATCTTTATTTACCGTCAGGATTGACAGTAAAAAATAAAGGTTTGCTGCTGTTCTTCTACGCTGGATGTTCAACATTTCTGCTTGCAAAAACAACTAAGACAATCAATTGATTATGGAGATAGTTTATAGATATCAGTGACCTAGCGAGGATGTGTGCATAGATCAGTGTTACGAACATATAGCAGCCTTGAAAACTGTAATTGTCAGCTCGACATTCAGCTCCATCACACTTTGTAGCATAGCTGTGTGACACAGCGGGTGTTTTCTTTACTCATAAGTGCAGTATAACCGTAAATGTTTGAAGTGATGGATTCATAGCGTGGTGTCATATGTGGGCTGATATCTAGAATAAAGTGAGTTAGATTCCCATTGAAGTCGTTGGAAATTTCTGCTGAATTTTGTGTGTGTTTTGGTCGCACACACACACAGAGAGAGAGTGAAACAAACGGAGGTGGGTGACTCCTCCTCTACGTAGTTCCCTTCCTGTCTGGACAAGCTGCCTCACACATTCCTGAACTTCCATCATTCTTGAACACAAACACGTACATGCAGCACTTACAGCTGTTTCCTGTGGACGGAAAAGAAATAACGAGGGAAATAAAAAAAAAAAAACACTGTGATTCGCCCTCCGTCCCTCTTGTGCCTTTGATGCTTGTGGGTCTTTTTCCCCTTTAACACTTTAGATAAACCCTCAGGGAGAAAATTTATCAGAGCATCACTCTCTCCGTCTCTCTCGGCCGCTCTCTTGCGCTCTGATTGCGCTCTATCACCATCTCTCTCTCCTCTCTTCGCTCTCACGCACACAGACACTATTTCAGTCAGTGGTGCTGCTCGACTGATGAAGATCAACACAAAGAGCGTTTGTCTCGCACAGCCGCATCGTCAATCACTCTTTTTTTCTCTTCTCCCTGCTCGCTCTCTCTCGTTCTCTCTCTGTGTCTCTATGACTCTCTGTCTTCCTCTTACATTCTCTCAGTCGTCTGTTGTTCTCCACATCTCCCTCTCTCGCTCTCTTTTTCTTCCTCCTTTCTTTGTGTTGTATTACTCTATCTCTGTGACTCTTTCTATCACAGAATATGCAGACAAACATTGTTTGCTGCTTTGGTTTGTTTTGTAAAGTACAGGGAAAGAATTTGTCAAAAGGTGTGACACTTTTTTGCTTCTATTAAGGTTTTCGAATGAACCTTTGAATGTCTGATGTCATATTTTATGACGGGCAACACCCTAAACAACGAAACCCCCCCGAACAAATTCCTCAGTTTCAATAGCTTTAGAGCTAAAATGATTGTTATTGTGGTAACATAAATGTAAATTCTGTTGCTTTTATGTAGCTTAGGAAGTAGAGCGGGTCACTGGTTAGAATTCCTGGCTGCATGTCTTGAGCAAGATACTCAACCCCACATTACTCCTGATGGGCAGGTTGGCACCTTGCATGGCAGCCTCTGCCATCAGCGTGTGAATGGGTGAATGTGACAAGTCTTGTAAAGCGCTATAGAAATGCAAGTCCATTTGTTAGCTTGCTGTTGGACCACCCCATTAATGCCTCATCCCTCCTTGGTTTTTCATCTTTCTTTCTCCCTTCACCCTTCTTTGCATTTGTCCCTTCGTGACTTTTCCTTGATCCCTCCTTCCTTCAAACCCTCCTTACCTACTTCCTTCCTATCCTTCCACATTTTCCTTAAATGCCTCCCATCCCTGCATGGCAGCCTCTGCCATCAGCGTGTGAATGGGTGAATGTGACAAGTGTTGTAAAGTGCCTTGAGTGGTCAGTAGACTGGAGAGGCGCTATGGAAATGCAAGTCCATTTACCATTTAAGTCCATTTGGCTCGCTGTTGGACCACCCCATTAATGCAGGTGTGTGCCTTGAGCAGTGGAAAGACTGTTTTTGAAAAGCCTAGACGCCAACAAATATGGACCAAAGCAGGATATTTTATTAGATTAAAACAAGTCTTTCTATACATTTTCACTTCTGGACTTCAAAATGCTCTGAAGTTATTGGAAATGTTTGGATCACACGAGATGGAATATAATTCTACAAATAGTATAATACTAATGATGTCAGTGTAGTCTAGTTTGTATTTACAACAGTGTAGAAATAATATGGACATGAAGAAAGCAGCATTCGAGTGTCGATTTATGAATGTTAATGTTATGAATGAAACTATTTGTTACAGTCCCAGTTTTAACAATGTGTCGCTGTTTGGTTCTTTACAAACATGCGATCACCACTACTGCAGTCAGCAGAGTGGCCAACACACTCACAAGCACATATATAGACACATACAACTCACACACACACGCACAGCGGCGATGGGTTTCCTGGGAGCACAGTATAAAAAGTGCACAGAGGGCTCCCACATCCAGCTTGAAAGGCCGCTTCATACAAAGGGGAAGCAGTGGACACACACATTGACACACACACACAGTCGCTCAGACATATCTATGAAAAGCCTTACTTGGGGAAAACAACAGCAGTCATATTAAAGGCTAACATATTTTTCACACAACATAGGATGAGCACTTTTTTTTAAGATGGATTTTTAGTCGCCAACTTTGTCGAGATGTGAAGAAGACAAAAGTGCCTGAGAGAGTCTGTCAGTTTTACTAAAAACATCTTTATTTCTATGTACTTTATTCCTTTTCTGTGCCGCTCAAACATGATAGTAAAGCTGTAGGGAAGCGAGAAGGAAGGGAAGGAGAGCTGCATCAGAGTTGACTCACTTAACAAGGCTTTGACAGCAGTAGATAGCTCACACGCACACACGCACGCACGCACGCACGCACGCACACACACACACACACACACACACACACACACGCACGCACAGAGAGCGCTAAAAGACTGCCGGTGATCCTAGAGGGCTGCCATGTCAACATGTCAACTGTCAACTATCGTTCCGTTCCTTCTCCCCACACATGCCGGGCTGTAAAAGTGTGTCACCAGGGTAAAGGGGAGAGGTGGACAAGAGTGTATGGGTGTGTGTATGTGTGTGTGTGTGTGTGTGTCTTTTCTCCCATGGGAGCTCTGATGGAGTTACACACTCACACACACACTCTCTCTCTCTCTCTCTCTGGAAGATGCGGCAGGATCAGGTGTGAATTTCTGCTCCACTTGTGGTCCCACAGTTTATCCTCTCGCCCTTCCTACTCTCTCATGAAACGATGTGATATTAATGATCTGCTAAATAAATAATTCCTCAGCCTTTGCCCTTTTTTTCCCCAGCCTTTCATCCCTCTCACCCACCTTTTTGCTTCGTCTTTCCTGTCTTCATCAGTGGGTCTCCTTAATTTTTTCAAACTACTATATTTATTTTTTACACACCAGTTTCATTGCAAGGATGCAACAAGAATCACGTGAAATACCCAAAATGTACATGATAGTTATTCATTATAGTGTTAAACTGCTTGCACACTTAACTGTGGTACAAAGAGGAGGTTCAATTTGACCTTAATCTTCAATTCCTCTTTTAAGAAAGTGAGTCAAATAACTGAATGTAATTGGACTTACAGATTTGTTTTGTGTTATGTAGCCTGTGTCTATAAAATGTCCAAAATAAGTTCCCCAGTGTCACATCTTGGATTTTTTAATTTTGTTCAAACAACAGTCCAAAATCTCTCTCCATTTACTTTCATTACTGATGAAGAAAAGCAGCTCATCCTCACAGTTGAGAAGCTTAAACCAGAAAAGGTTTAGTATTTTTTTCTCAAAGTATCATTGAAACGAATAATTGTTTATCAAAACAGTTGACGAATATCTTCTTTCGATTGACTAATGGTTTCAGCTCTTTCCCAAGTTTGTGAGTAAAAATCTGCGTGCAACCAGTAAGATATTTGGGGTTAAGTCTTTTGGCAGCTTGTAAAAAGGACATTACAAAGAGATGGTATTAAGCCAAGAAATGGGGAAAATTGACAATGTTAACATCTCAGTGACGAGATCAAGGAATGAACCACTGAATATATCGCGGAGAATGATTGGTTTTGTGGAGAAATGGTATTCCAGACCTTTTCGTGTGCGTTTCTGCTTAATTATTATTATTTTTTTTGTTCATGACCTTTTTTTGCAATGGAAAGTCAATAAAAATAAAGTATTTAAAAGTTGTAGTAAAACCACAGACATGCATGCAGACATTCCTTTTGCTTCTTCGCACAAAACTGCACAAAGCCTGTTCCCATCAAAGACATCTTCTGAAAGCAGAACTTGACAGTAGATTTGAGTTGGTTAAGTATTTTAAGGCACTTCATTTTCTTCCTGTAATCTCGCTCTCATTCTCTCAATGTTCCGCTTTCCACATCAGTCTATTTCGCAAACTTGACCACCAGACAGACGGTGGTTTTAGTGTTAAATTTCGTCAGTTCTGTCTTCTGATTTTCATGTGTGTTCTGCTTTTCTGATCCCATGCCGGTCATTGATCAGTTTACAGTTATTTAAAGAAAGATTAACAATACATTTGACACTTTTTATGCCCCTGTTCCATCATGAGGGGGGAGTTCAGGCGAAGTTTCCCAGTTGTGGATTTGAATATTCAGATGACACATGAATGCGCTATTTATCTTGATTTTAATGGCACGGTTATGGTTAACAGCTCTCTTTTGGACGATATGACTATAACTATATTGCTCAGATTGCAGGAAATATGTCAGATGACGTTACACGGGCACTGAGCAAAACCATATAGAGAAACCGATACACAGTACCACAAGTAGCCTACAGGCACGCATCAGCTTCTTCTCTCATACATGCTCTTCTCCATGTGGTTGGATAGATGTTAGATACGGCTCAACAGGGACCTCACACACAAATCTAGACTTGGGGACATTTTTTCTGCCCCAGTGTGACAGTTAGATTATTTAAAGGAGAAAAGAGGGGTGTCTTTGTGCGAGGAGAATTTGGCACAGGAAATGCTTTAATCTGTTTCTCACTGTTTCTCCTTGTGACCTTTCACACGAGGAGTCAGCGGGGAAATGATTCAGAGGTCCCTTTGCTAAGCAGTGCGTCTCGTTTGTCCTTCCTTCTTTCTTTCAGTGGAAAGTGAGTCACAAGTTCATCACTAAGTCGTTGTGTGTTTTCTGTCCCTCTCTGCAGAAGTCGGATCATGGCCAGGTGTTGCTGGATGCTGTCTTCAAGCACCTGGAGCTGACTGAGAGAGACTATTTCGGCCTGCACATGGCTGATGACTCCTTAGATACGCCGGTCAGTGCGACGTTTTTGATCGTGTGTGTGACTGAACGTGACACAACATGCTTTTGTGTAAATAACCAAATAGACTGAGCATTTACTTTATAAGTAGTGTGCTGATGTGTTTGTAGGTGTTTGGGTGTTTCTCTCAGGTGTGATTTGTGTATGTGTGTGTGTGAATAATTTAGCCTGTGTGTGTTCAGCCTGTGGAAACATTATGGTGTCTCTAAGTGTCTCTCAATCAATATTTTACAGCGCTGGCTCGATCCCAACAAGCCCATCAGGAAACAGTTAAAAAGTAGGTGAAATCCACAACATGCCACCTTAGCAAACCAGTCCAGGTCATTATTTTAGGAATCAGGACAGAGTCATAAAACTAAGACAGTCCAGCTTAAATTCAAAATTTTGCAGAGTTTGAAGCAGAAATCTGCAGTCCAGCCTCAGCGATGGTTAAAAAGTCCACACTGCACCTCAAGCAAAAGTCTCCAGTCCATGCTGTGTGTGATTTATTATTCTGAGTCTGCCTTCAGCAATGATTAAACTTCACTTCAACTCGCCTCTCTCTTTTTTTGATAATGAGTAATAGAATTTGTAACATGAAGAACAATTAAGAAGTAACCCTGTTGAGAAATACAGTGCTCCTCGAGCAATGATTGAACTGTGTTTCAACTCTGTTTTTATGCTGAGTGATGGAGTCATTGAGGAATAACCACAGGATTTGTGCTTTACATAGTTAATGGGGTTGGACTGACGTGTTTGAATGAATGTAGGCTCGCTTATTTTACACTTTTGAGCCATTTGTTCCTCTTGTTTTTAATCCTGTCAAAGCTGAAATAAATGAATACGTGTGGACACATAAATAATGTCTGTAGATCAGTCGGTATCACTATATTCTGATGATAGACGTTAACACAGTGTTCTCAGATTAGTGTTCAAATTCTTAGCTAAATTGAGAATATTTTAAATAATAATATGATAATCTAATCACAGTAGTTGCACGTGTTTTCTCAGTTAAGCATTTAAATGTAAGATCTTCCACTTTTTGTTTTCCCTCTCTAACTGTTCATCTTCACTTTTCCAGGAGGGTCCCCCCATAACTTGAGCTTCAGAGTCAAATTTTTTGTGACAGACCCCAGTAAACTTCAGGAAGAATACACACGGTAAGACAGGCTGAGTTTCATCCAATGCATTGCTTAATATTAAAGATACGATATGTAACGTTTCTGCATCGAGATGTCTGACAGCGACTAGACTAAAGCGACTTCTGTTCTTTTTTTTATATATAGTTGTTTACTTAAATTTTCCCAAATGTCTCAAACAGTTTTCAAATCCTGTGAAATCAGTTATTTTCTTCAAGGTAACAAGGCATTCATTTGGTTGCCTGTTGCTATAACTTCCAGCCAAACATCAAATTATACGTCAACAACATGTCAGATAGATTTTCATCCTGCAAAACAAAGTATGATGTGTACATACGTGGGCTTGAGCCAGCTTATTTAAACCAATAAGACATCACATCAATCCATCAGACAGACTTCAACGTAATTAGTTATAAGCTACCAACATCATGGTACATCGGTGTAACTTCAGATGTTTGTCACCTCATATCGTTTCCTTAAAATACTGTGGTAAGGGGGCAGTGGCTGGCATTTTTTGCCTTTGAGCAAAGCGGTATTTGTGCTAGCTCTAGATAACACTTTAAACAAATATTAGCCTAATACTAGAAGTCAAGACGAATTGAACAGGTTTATTGTGATTAATTAAGTGTGTAACTGCCAGGCACTGCTTTAAAGGGCGCAGCTAATTTCCCAGAGCTCGTTGTGTAACAATGGACATACTGTATTTTATATGGATTTGAAAAGTAAATGTGTTTCCTCTCTGTGGATCTCAAATGAACTTGGTAATGATATAAAGAAAGTGGTTTGATGAAAAGATTCCCTCGACGGGAGCTTAATTTTCCGCGTGAACCGGCCTCATTACAGAAAATAAAACACCATCGTGTTTTGCATCAAGGCCGTAATGTGGACTCCAGCCCAGAGTTCTGCAAACATAAGGCCCGCAACACATAAACAACATGCCGAGGAGGCGTCACAGCGCCGTATCGCCTTTTTCTGCCTGGTGTTTATTCCAGCCTCTCAGCCACAGCTTCGCTCCCTGAGCCTTATCAACACTTTGTATACGGCTTGCTGCAGGGAATAATGAGCCTTGGATCTAACACGCTGATCTGGTGTACTGTAAATTCAAGTCACGAATCAAGTCAACACGCTCCTGATGCTTGATGAGCTTTGAACTGTGCTTGTGATGTTGGTGGTGTAGTAAACAGCAACACCGGGTTAAAAGTACTGATAACAAGAACTTTGATGAGGAAAAGCTCCTTTAAGTAATGCTGGAGTGTTTTATTCTCCTTGAATTTAATATTAATTATTCCTCCTTTTTTAATAAGACTTATATCAGTTTATATAATGTATCAGGCCTGTTGAACTACTCTTTTAGAGGGGCCAGATTTTTTCACTCCCTATTTTTGACCTTTTTTCATTTGTAAAAAAATTTTTTTTTCTTAATCCCAACTCTTCTAAAACTGATGCGCTGGAAAGGCGGCCGACCCGTCCTACAATCCCAAAACATTTGTTTTTGACGATCTTATGTCGCATTATGTTATTGTCTCCTGCTGTCAAATTTGTATATTTTGAGAACATAAATGCCCGACAATAGAGGTCAGCACTGCGGCAGTTAGGTTGATAAACAGGAGTGAAGATTAATTGCCTTTTTATTCCCAAAAGTTAAAGTTATTTCTCCGGATCAGAGCAGAATCCGACATAGATCCGGCTGTTTATTCCTCCAGGAGGTCGAGCTCTGCACCTGATTCTCTCCTCCAGAGCTGTCTGGCTCTGATCAGCTGAGCAGCAGCTTTGTTTTGTTTTGATAGAGACACCCTTGACAGCAGAAATGTTGTGTTTTGAGTGTAAACAACAATATCCCTTTCTAAAAAAACTGCATTATTTCTCATAGGGCAAATGAGCTTTTAAACTGCTAAATGGTGTCTGTTGATTTTAGACATCAGCAGTGTCACCATTATTATGTGCCCAGCAGGCATCTGTTGGCTGCTTGTCTTTACACTAACTTAAATTCATTGTAAACAGATTTACTGCTTCACCGTTCTCTGATCCTAATGCAGTGTGTTGTCTCCCCTCAGCTACCAATATTTTCTTCAGATCAAGCAGGATATATTGACTGGAAGGTGAGTAATTCTTTCGGTATGAACAGGAGTGGACAGTTCTGCCTTATAAAGAGCTAATTGAATTTGTTGTTGTGGAGCTAAAAATGCATTTATTTACATACACTCGAGCTGATGGAGAAGATGTACAATCACACTCAGCATGCTCATGATTGTTTTTGTCTGTGTTTCTGCTTCTTCTCAAATAAAAAGGAGCTCTTTTTTTTCTGAATCGCAGAGAGAGATTTTCGTATTGATCCGAGGCTTATTATCTCTGTCTATTTGTTGTGTGTGTGTGTGTGTGTTCCAGATTGCCCTGTCCACACAACACAGCCGCACTGCTGGCGTCCTATGCTGTTCAATGTAAGTAGCTCCTAAAGCTCCCTGGATACATCCACTCCACATAACGATGGAAAGGCAATTCATTAGGCCTCTCTTTAGCTGCACACACTGTTTAACGTAATGACTGTGGTCGCTCCAGTGCTTTTATAGCTGGTGCTCTGAAGCCATTATGATTCAATTAAGCTGTGTGGTGATATTTGATATTATTTGCAGCAATGTAAATATTCAGTGTGATTGTGGTTTGGTTGTTTAAAGTCAGTCATCCTTGTTATTGGCCGAATGTGGCAACGTGGCAAATGGAAATGGAGATTATGCATCATCCTTTATTTCATCGCTATTTATTGGATGAGGGACAAAAATGAAATTAAAAAAGAAATTAATAATTCACTGCTTGAATTAACTAGATAGAATCTAGATCTGCCAATTTTCAGGTAATTATCTACTGTATTTCTGTACTTTACATACGACTAATAACATTTTCAGGTCAACATGATCTTTAAAATTTCAACATGTGTGACCTGATAAACAGTCTGTTGGCATCTTCTCGTACTTCCACCTTGTTTTTAGGTCTTATTGCTCTTCTGCTCTGCATTTAAATGGATTATAATCATACATTTTGATGTAATTTTGATCTATTGATTCACTTTTTGTGTATTACTGAGGTTGTAGTTTTGCATTATATTGAGAGGTGTTTCTGGTATTTTGGCCACCCCCGTTCACATACATGAGAGGGGCAGAATATTAGAAACACCTTTCAGTGTACTGTAATCTCTACCAGCTATAAGCTTAATAGCAAACAAAAAGTTTAATTCTAACCTTTCTGACAACAAAACCTTAAAAAAATACAAGCTTTGTTAAAGTAGTTATTAAAGCAGAGCTGTTGAATTGCATTGCGTGACTTGATACAGTTTTGATGGTTCATGCTTACAACACTATTCCAGCATCTCATGGCCTACATTTCTCCAAACCCACTGGTTTAAAAAAAAACATCTCTTCAGACCATTCAGTGCCAGTGGACGTTCAGCCTCGTCTACTGTTGTGATTTAGTGTTTGGGTTAAACGCTGACTGGGCCCCTCTGTCATCAGAATAATGACTCCTGACACACTGCTCTGTCTGTCTGTCTCACTCGCTCTTTCTCTTTTATTTGCCGCTCATTGTTTCCACGCAGCCTGTTTTGCCTTCTGTCTGTTTCTTTCTTTTATCTCTGTTTAGTCTTTCTCATCCCTCTCTGCTTAGTACCCATAAACCCCCCGCCCCCCTCTTTCTCTCTTACCAGCCTTCCCTCTGCTCTCGCCCTCTTTCTGTCCTCCACCTCTCCGGCATATTTTGAGGGGAATTTGCACTGCTACGGTATATAGGTCAGAGAGGAGATTTGGCCTAGACTACCAACATCATGACACTACTGCTTCTACCCACACACGCACACACACACACACACACACACACACACACACACACACACACACACACACTCTCTCTCTAGCTAGGTCCATGTTGTCACTTTGCTCAGTGCCAGGCCAGATTATGAAGATAAATGTTTGCTTTGGGAAAAACGGCTTGAAGCAGCTGCTATGCTGCTAATTCAGTTAGCTTGCCCCGAGTGCCAGCACTGATCACTCTAAATCCCACACTAAAGCTTTGCATTCTCAAAACACCACCAATCCCACCCAGTACGCCTGGAGTTCTTGTTTAGAATTGACCAACTGTCTGAAAACCAGAGCAGCACCCCCTCCTCGTTTTGGGGAAAAAAGAAATCTTGAATGAACACATTTTGTTTGTTTGTTTTAAAGCAGTAGATGTGGGCTTGTGCAATTCAGCTTTACATATCTACAAAGAATGTTGCATCAGAATACACGAGCTGTGTTTTATTCATATTTGGGGATCAACACTGACTTTTATAAAGGCTGGTAACCAGACATCCGCTTTTAGTTGCCGAGCCTGGGAATATGGTTGCCATTCATGTCGGATTTGTACCTCAGTCTATTGAAGCATAAGACATTTATTCTGAACTTGATTAATCTCCCTTTAGTTTTTGTTCACTGAGCGCATTAAACCAATTATATTACTTCCTCGAGGTCGACACTCTCACCAGCCCCGGACAATTCAAGATGATGATTTCAAAACACTTCAGCTCAGTGTGCAATCGCTGAGTATTGTTCTTTTGAAATGTTCTAACTTGAGATACTATACACTTATACATCAGCTTTATCGTGAAAACAGTAAAAGAAAGTTTGAAAGGCTTTATTACAGTCACTGAGCAAACGTCATTGTAGTTTGTGCTTAATGTGATTGTGAACAGAATTTGAATGATTTGCAGCGTCCAACTCAAAGATGTCAGGATACTTTGCCTCCAAAGACTTCTTGTTCATTTTCATCTGGCTCTTTGTCTCTTGAATGAATTTGCATTGCAAAGCTTGTGACTGGAGGGTGGCTGGTTTAACACCAGAAGTATAAATCTGGCTGGGGAAAGTGAAAGGCAGCACCTGCCCCTCCCTCATTACCACCAGTGAGGTGCCCTTGAGCAAGGCCGTTAACTAGAGGAGCTGGATCCAGAAAAAGAGACGACTGCTCTCAGTGAACCCTCCCTGAATAAATAAAGGTTTGAAAAAAAAACACATTTAAAACAGTGTTGTCAAAAATATTGATTTTCCAACAATATTGATTCAGAAGTGGTTTCACACACACACACATCTACAGTATCGTTAGTATTGCAAACACTAAGTTGCACATTTGTTTGTGATATTTACAGTTTCGCTTTGACATTGTCTCTAATATTTAAGTATCACTAAAGCAACCAGTTTATACATTTCAGGGTCCACATTTTGCAGTTTCCTGTCACTGTTATCTATTTTTCCATCGTTGGCAACCAAAGGCAAAGAATTTGGTGCCAATTTCTCTAAATGGTTGCCAATGGCAACCTGGCAACAGTTTCTGTCGAGCCCTGCATATTGACAGCGGTGGTAAACATGCAGCCATGTTTTCTGTCCAATGGTGCTTGTTAATTAAGGGAACGCAAACACACATGCACACACTGTCACACATACACACTTGGAATAAATTACCCACAATGCATGAAGACCGATCACCACAAGGAGAGTTGCATGTCTTGTTTGTATTTGTCAGTCAATAGCATCATTATAAGTAGCCTGATCTCAGGCTAGTCTTTCCACTTGGAGTCGATCGACAGCTAAGTATTGATTTTTCTCTCTACACAATATGAATACATATATATAGAGAGAGATCAGGCTGTCAGCTGGTCTTTGAGCTTCATTGGCCTTTATATTGAACTTGTTAAAGTAATAACTGCAGCTTAAAAAAAACAACAACACTAGCTTACTGTTGTGGCTATGTAAGCTATTGACTGTACATATATTTCTCCCTGGAGCTGTGCGCACATCAATAAGCGGGCGAGCTTGAATTGATTCGTCGGTCAATATGCTTAGGCTACCGGCTAGTAGGTTAGTCCAGGGACTACTTGAGTGAATTGATGCTTTTGAGCTTCAACCGCCGGCGAGCGAGCTAATAGCTTTGGGGATTCGCTCTGAGCTACCAGACATCTGGGAATCATTTCACTCGGCCTGTTGTGTGCAATCACTCTGTTCTTCATCGCTGCTTAAAAAAACATCTTCATTTCTAGTGGTACTCTGTTTTTTTCAGCCACATTTCAAACTTGCTATATCTGAAATACATTCATTAGGAAACGGCCCAAACTAACTTGCCATTTAGTATTTCTGACGTGTTTGGACCTCTCTGTCGTCCTTGTTGTTATCTCATTATGTGTCTCATTCCGCCTCGATGCCTTTTTTAAATTGAGAGTGGTGCACTGACATGTCAACCTGTCCGTCTCTCTTCGTCCGTGTAGCTGAGTTGGGGGACTACAGTGAAACGGAGCATACAGCAGGATATCTGTCAGAATACTGCTTCATCTCCAACCCCCCACAGGACTTCCACAAAGAGGTCTCCAAACATCACCAGCAGCACAGGTACAACCAGAAACACAAACACACACATTCAAAGGCACAGTGGTGGGGAAATAAATCAGTATTTAGATTAACAATAAATACTAATACCATGTTACTTTAATCTAAGTGGATAGATAGATAGATAGATAGATAGACAGATAGATAGATAGATAGATAGATAGATAGATATATTTTCACATGGCAGAAAAAACACTCAGATTGATGTGACTGTTGGCCTTGAAAAGATGCTGTTCATGCCACAAATATTGTTATAATGACACTATTTGTCGCATAAACATTTATTAAGAACACTTCCTACATACATGCAATGAACGCATAAATGACTAACAGTATGTGCCATGGTTTATTTGACCTTTTGTCCTGTTCCTGTTTCTTCATTCATATCTCTGATCGCCCATTCTTTTGTTTGTTTTTGTGCCCTTCCCTTCCGCTCACCTTCTCCATATGTCTCTGTCTTTCTCCCACTCTCTCTCTCTCAGTGGTCTATCTCCTGCCCAGTCAGAGTTTAATTATCTGAACACAGCACGCTCGCTGGAGCTCTACGGGGTAGAGCTGCACTATGCAAGGGTAAGTAAGGTTTTATTCTGCCACTGTTGAAAGACTGCTGTATGTACAGTTTGTGTTTCCGTGTTGTTGTTTGTCTAGTGCCTCGGTTTTTTATCTGAGATCTCATTCTAGCCGCCTCTCCTCCACAACAACCCTGAGGAGTACAAGATTATTTCATCCTTATCCACCGTCAGCCAATAGCAGCAGAAAATATATCATGAAGTCCCAATCTGCACCGCGCTGTCATGTTGATCTGACGCTGTTTTCATTCCCTCAGCAGCTGAGGAGGAATGAGAACAGGTTGGAGGAGTTGCAGTGTGTACAGTTGGTGTTGATGCCCACATCCTGCAGAAATACCACACATTGGCATTCAGCTGTCACTGAAACATCAACAAATAGTACTAGAGTAGCCAAGCCCTGATTTAGATTGATTTATTTTATATATTTGTGTTGGTTTGTTTATTTGAAAACTTTGCATCAATCTACTCAGGCCACTGCAGGATGGAAAAGATGTATGTTTGACCAACTATCGAGTCATGGAGGAGTACAAATGTGTCAAAACCCTTTCAGGTTATTTGTTGGTTTCAACTGTAAACAAACTTCAAGGACGGTTTTCCTGCCGTCCACAACAAGACAGATCACTTTACAATAAGCATAACAATGTGAGCATCCACACTGATGAACAGTTCTTTAAACCGTAGCGCCTAGCATGGCCTGCGTCCTCCAGCTGTGTCGGCAGCTGAGGAGAATGGATGTTGATGATCTGTTTCTGCTGTCGTCTTTTGAAGACAAATTTTGTTTATGCTTATGGCTGAGACAACATCAACTGTCCTGGCGATTGTTATAAGATACATCAAAACAAACTTCAGAGACCCTTTAGCACAAAAAAACGTTAGACCAAAGACTTCCTTATTTGAGTAGACCGTCTAAAAAGTGTTTCCTGGCTGTCATCAATTAGCTTACATAAAAGAGCTGAGTATGTAAGCCGATGTTTGATGCCGAGGTTTTCCACCTTGATGTTATTGTGAACAAACATCATGGTTTCATATATGATTAAGAAAAGATATATAAAAGCTTCCCCTAACTCTTTCTTTAATGGGGTCAAAAAATCATCGCCGACAAATGATGTCAATCTGAGATGGTTAACAGTCTCCAGGCTGGGTTTCCACATTTATTGATTAGAAAGTGACACAAAACTTTAGGAAAATCAATTGTGTTGTCTGCGTTAAGCAGCACAAGATAAACATGTTTCAGCACTCCGTCATCATCAGTATCTCATTGCACATGCAGGATGTTCCAGTGCGTACTGTATAAAATTACAGTTCTAAATTAGATAATCAATAAGGACAAAAGTCTAAACATGTCTGAAGTTCTTCTCTAATTTACAGTAGTTGTTTATTTGCCCTGAACCAGTCACCATGATGTTCGTGTCCCAAACAGATTCTTCTGTTTATCAGTGTTTTCATTGACCTCTACTCTAAGTTTGAGGCAGCTGGTTTGTTTCCCCTCGTTGTCTCAGTTCAACTCTGCCTCCATCTTCTCTGCTCACACTTTCTGTTCCCCTCTTTTCAGGACCAGAGCAACACAGAGATTCTTATTGGGGTGATGTCTGCTGGCATTGTAGTTTACAAGAACAGGGTACGGATCAACTATTTCCCATGGTGAGTGAAACACACACAAAACATGAAATCACATGTATCGCCAAGTGTGCAGGTCCACTACTTTGCTCTTCCAGCTATTTTGATGATCGATTAAATGGTTTAAGTCATTCGTAATAAAAGAAATCTAGATTATTTTTTTCCCCGTTTGGTTTCCCCTCTCCTCTATTAACTCTCCTTGAAAATTCCTGGATCTGTCTCATTATCTGAAGCTGCACCGAGAGGTTAATGGGGTCTTTACTGGGTCAATATAATCCACCTAAGTTTCATGGAAATCTGTTGCGTAGTTTTTGTGTAATCCTGCTGACAAACCAACCAACAAACAAACGGGACACGGATGAAAACATAACCTCTTAGGCTGAGCATAGGATCTGCATGGTGTTCCAATGTGAGATTACTTTCAGAGTGTGGGGAGAAGCAGAAGTTGTGGACGCTCTTGGTGAGAACTTTGGGACTAGTGATGATCACATCACAGAGCTGGCTCGCATATATGATTTTATTTCAGTGAGGCAGTGGTCAGGGTGAAGTAGGCTTTCAGTGGCGGCAGAATAAGGTCATGTGTAATCATCTGCTTAGCAGTGGAGGTGAAGTCCATGAAAACAGATGAAATCACAAACATTGAAACAGGAGGGGATCAGGTATTGAACCTTGTGGGACGCCTTTAAAGTGAGGGGCGAATCTGATTTTTAATGTACAATTTCCATCCTTGGTTTCAGTCAGGCGGCAAGAGATTTTTTAGCAGTTACTAGAGTAGAAATTATTGACAGGAAGAGATGAAACATAAAACATACATGCGTACAAGTTCAACCCTGTCTGTTACACCTGCAGGAAGGTCGCTGAAAACCAACTGTTTCAGAGAGAAGCAGAAAACCTGGCAGCTCTCTGGTGTGAATGAACTGTGGAAGGAAAACAGAGCACTTCTAGATAAAAAAAAAAAGGCGTCCTCCATTAATGTTTTCATACTGTAAACAGAAGACCAGATTTTTTTCAGGCCAGAGGAATCAAACTGTGCATGTTCTTGTCACAAACCCACCTCTCTGTCCACAAATCTGCTGCCAGCTCCACTTGAGCCGCATCCAGGGACCTTTTTTGCTGAGAGATGTGCTACATAATATTTTGGTAACCTCTCACATGGGTGATTTTGACATGGCATATTAATGTTTAAGCCTTTAGTTGATCTTTTTTAGAATTATTCAGATGATTCCACCAGATTTTAAACGTTAAACTAGGTTTCCTGGAAATATTACAGACATCAAATCTGCTTGCTGTCCTTCTACCTTTACCCAGCATTCACCTCTCTCCGTCTCATCACTCTTTACATCGCTTGCTCTCTCTCTCGCTCTCTCCGAAAGCATCGATTCTTGGAAATCTCCCATTCTCTGCCGCAGCACTGTGGGAGGCTAAATGTTAATGGGTGCCGGGGGTGGGATGGTAACCGCTCAAATCCCTGTAACTCCGGAAGATAATTCACTCGTGTGTAGGCTTAACGCACACACACCCACCCCTGACCAAATGCACACAGCAGCTGGTGTGTATGAATGTGTGTGCATGAACATCACTGGATGTCTGACAGCAGCAAAGATGTTTGTGGGAAGACAGGTTTGAGTTTGCGCTAGTGTAGAGTTTGTAGAACGAAAGGATATATTTTTTAAATGACGTTCGTAAATCCGGGGATCTAGTCAAACCATTTGGGATTGAAACCATGTCGCCAAACCATGACATTTTTAGAGTACAGACTTGGGTTTTGGTCAGGGTTTTGGACAAGTCTCCGTGGAATGAACGTAAATCAACGGAAAGCCCTTGTAAGCAGTGAAAAAAAAATTAAGCAAACCAGTTTGTATGTGTGTGTTTGTGTGTGTGTGTGTGTGTGTGTGTCCAGTCGGTTGAGCTAAATTTAGAGACCAACAGTGGTGTCCCCAGCAGCTGTCCCCCACCATGTGTGTGAAAGAGAGGGAGACATAATAGTCAACAGTGTCTCTCCACGCCATACTTCTTTTCTCCCTTTTTTCATTTTCTCTTTAACAAAGACTCACTGTTCCCTCATCTGCATCAGTCCTGTCACGTCTTCTCATGTTGTCTCTTCTCGCTACTTCTTCTCTTTCTCGTCATAAATCGAACTGTAAGATACAGTAAGGAAGGGTCAAGAGAGAGGGAGGGAGAGAGAAACATTTAGACTTTTGCCTCCTTCCTATTTCTGTCCGCAGCAGCCTGACAAATGAGCCACACTTAGATGGGTCATGACTCACACTCTGCCGAAGTGTGTGTGTGTGTGTGTGTGTGTGTGTGTGTGTGTGTGTGTGTGT
>CAEMYA010000051.1:609627-647640 GCA_903131615.1 Diplodus sargus
GTGTGTGTGTGTGTGTGTGTGTGTGTGTGTGTGTGTGTGTGTGTTTTCTCCATGCAAGTGTGTGTGTGAGTAAGTATGTAAAATATATTTAGCAGGGAGCGATGAGTCACAGCAGCAACAGAGCTCTGGGGAGGGATTATGTTACTCTGCTGCTCATCAGCAGACCTCTTGCTGTGGCCGCGCGTGTGTGGTCTCCTGATTCAAACATTATTTTATACCGTTTCTTCCTCTTCAGACGCATGGCCAGAAAATAGACAGATTTATGGGAATAGACGGAGACTCAAGTGCGGTCGTGCTCGTATAACCAATACTCTGCCAGCTATGGAAGGAGGAACAGGTCGGAGGTTAAATGAACAGTTGCGATGTGACACATGGGTCAGCTTACTGGAAGAACAGGCGTTTCGTTGAGAAGTGTGCCTTGACATTCAGATAAATTGGGAGCTGCTGTTCTTATCCACACTGCCAGATTGAGAATATGGTGGACTGGGGAAAGACCACGGCCAAGATCTAACCGTTGCATGCTAAAAATGCTAAAGATATTCACATTTTTATCTGCGTCAGATAGCTTTATGGCGTGACCATAGCAAAATATAGTATTGACAAAACATTCTCAAATGAGTGTTGATAATAACAACATAAAGCAATATATACATTTGCATAATGTTTTTTTAAGCTACACTAGATTACAGGACCTTCTCTCGCTCTCACTAAAACAAGTTTAAAAAATAAGCACTGTGACTGGACAGAGATTTTTATTGTACATCCAACTTCAAACAAAATGCAGTATGTCCGTCTTTATCCATCATGTTGTGAGCTATTTTATTCAGTGGTCTGTTGATGAGATGTTCATCAACTGAATGAAAGCATTCACGCAATGTTGGTATCCTGGACTCTCATCGTGAAACGTAAAATTGAAAGGAGTCTGTCTTGATTGCGCTGCAGATGAAAGCTGTCCGTCCTCGTTCAGACAACAGAAACATCAGTGTTGTTATCTGGCATTTATAACCCTCGACTACACTTTCCCAAAAGCAAACTGATGCAGTAGATCTATATAACAACAAACCTTGTCTGGTAGATTGGTACATCTTCTTACATTTGGTGTATGTTTATACGCACAATTTGAGCAGCGTACTGACCTTTACTGTACTGAAGTGAAACATGGAGGTTTTGGGTGTGAATATTTCGGTTTCAATAATAAATTGGAATATGCTGATACATAATATATAACTGCAGACAGTGTTACAGTATTACAGACAAAAGGGGATAGGAAGATGTTAATTTTTACATAAGATCATGATGTCATGAGAAATGATGGTTCATCAGCCTGAATTGTAAGCAGCTAACAGTAGCAGGGGAAAAACATTCTGAAAAAGCATTAATGGTTGCCGTTATTGGTACAATAATCATCAAAATATTATCACAGTAACTGGCTGAATGGAGGCGCAGCATCCAGCAAACATAATGAAATTAAAAAGCAGTGATGTGAAACATCAGGACGGCAACACACTGTTTGACTCCATCTCACGAGCGCGACACCCTTTATTTTAGCACATTAGTAGAATATTTATTTGTGTAACTGTATGTGATGGCTATTGAAATGCCCAAAACACAGTGTTCTTTTTTTCAACAGTGAAGTGTTAAATCTTGTTTTGTGTTATGATAATTCTCTGATTTAATTCCTTTTAAGCTTTGCATATTTATCAAATCGAATCGGCCCAATGCTCTTGAAATTGGGGTATTCCTTCTTCTGCATGATGACACTTTTAGCTAGCAAGAATGTCTCATTTGGCTCATTTACTGTGGAGGTACTAACTTCTGTCTGGATTTCTTTTTTTTTTTGTCTTCTCCAGGTTGAAAATAGTGAAAATCTCCTTCAAGTGCAAACAATTCTTCGTCCAGCTGAGAAGAGAACCGGTAGGTGTACACACACACACACACACACACACACACACACACACACACACACACACACACACACACACACACACACACACACACACACACACACACACACACACACACACACACACACACACCTTAACAACCACCTCTCTTCCACTACTGTGATTGTTTTTGAACAGATGTGACGCTACAGTATTTGTTTCTGTGCACTGACTGTACCATGTGTGTATATACTGTAGATGCTCTGCAGATGTAAGATGAGCTGTGTCTGCATATGTGTGTGTAATCAGTGTCAGATTAACTCCCTGCTGTCTGTGTCCTGGTTAACTCTGCTTTAATCCCCAAATGTGTCCTGCATCCCTTGTTTGACACGCGGATCTTTTTATTCTCAATGCCACAAATAATTCCCTCAGACAGCTGATCTCTGTAGACAACTGCCACAGTCAACCTGAGGTTTTGTTTCCTGATATTTTGTTTCAGTCTTCTTTAACGTTTTTTCTAGTTTACCTAGACAGTTGTAGTTGTTATTGAGTTTAAAGGTTATGTATCGGGCTGCTCCCTGAATGCATCTCGAGAACTGCACTGGCCTTGAAGACATTGTTTGTATCTTTACACAACCTCCTTATTACATTATTTTCTGTGAACAGAACGAGACGCGGGAAACGCTGCTGGGTTTCAACATGGTGAACTATCGGGCTTGTAAAAACCTGTGGAAAGCCTGCGTGGAGCACCACACCTTCTTCAGACTGGAGCGGCCCATCCCACCGCAGAAGAACTTCTTCGCTCACTACTTCACCCTGGGCTCAAAATTCAGATACTGGTGAGAACAAGAGGAAACATACACAGACATATACACTGTGCTTTCCCAGGAAACATGGTTAAAATCTCCAAATCTCTGAAAAATCCTGCCTTGACAGCCAGACTTTGACACATTGACATGTACACGCCTTCTGTCAGACTCTCAGCAGTAGTTCCTCTCCAGGGAAACATCACCAGAAGAAGTTTGTTTGTAAGTCGATGCAGTTGTTTCAGTTCGGGTTGAGAGACTGAAACACTTAAAGGCTGCTGGGAGCCTCTCATGCTACATTCCCCCTGAAAACCACAATTTAATTATTCAGGGTTTTGCTCCAAAAAAGAGGAAAAAATAACTTGGCCGTGCAACCATTCTTTTAAGTTTGTTGTGTGTTAGTGTCGATGTTCGTGTGACTTTCTGGACGTTTGTCTTAATTTAAAGCTAAAAGTGGGAATGAGAAATGAGAGTAACAATACAAACATTTTACCCTGTTCTGTATTATGCCAGTCGCCTTATGACAACTTAGTTTCACTTCACTGGAAACTTTTTATTATATCCTCATTCTATGAAATATGGGTGAGAGATGAACTGAGAGTTGGAAGTCTTGTGATGCATTATTGAGCAGCAGTGACGCAACACGAGCGAGTCTGGCTCTGATGTTTCATTTGGTGGTGGTGGTGTGTGTGTGTGTGAGACTTCCAATAAGGATAACCCATTAAATTGATATTAAGAGTGCACAACGTGATAAAATAATATATGTTGGCAGACACTCAATTATTACTGCTGGTGTTAATTTGACTGATTTGTTCTTTTTAAGGCAGATGTTTTCAGGAGGATTTGAGGGATTGGTGGTAGAGTGGCAGGTGTAGCTCTTATCGTCTAAGAAAAACTGTGCTTTCCTCTGTTGTCACGTGAAAGAGCAAGCAAAAGTAAACTTGGCTGCAGAAACTGGAATTTGAAACCTTGCTAAACTAAAGTGTTTTTTCCACCACTTTCATTTTAGTTATAGTATTCTCAGCCAGTCCACTGACTGTTTCTGTGTCTTCGTACTCTAGCGGGCGGACGGAGGTGCAGTCTGTTCAGTATGGAAAGGAGAAAGGCATCAAGGACAGAGTGTTTGCAAGGTAATGAACATCTCTCTCTTGGTAAGTTGAATCTATCCGTAGCAAGCCATTGAGGATAGATAAACACCACATTACTGTAGTTTTTATCTGATATCTGAATTAATGTCTTGTTCTAAGCAGATCTCCCAGCAAGCCATTGGCCAGGAAGTTACTAGGCGGAACTGACTGGGAGTCGGTCAGCAGGAACAGCCTATCAGACGAGAGACTGGAGACCCAGAGCCTGCCCACTCGCTCGCCGCCTGGGACGCCCAATCAGTGAGTCTGAAGTTTCAGGGTTCATTTCAGTGTTGTTTTGAGACGATCATGGTTGTGGAAGTTTGAGATGTTATTCTCTTTTACATGTTGAGGAATATTGAAAATGGGGCTCTCACGATACTAAATTATCGTGTCCATACAAATGATTTCATGATCATCAAAACTAAATCAAGTCTTTTACTTTGTTTACTGTGTGTTTTGTCTCTTTTGGCAAATGAATTGACAAAATCTGCTTTGAGTTATTAGGAAACCTGTTCTGAAAAGAGACCAAGCTGTGGAGTCATGTCAGGGCTTTATTGGCAAACATTTATGCTGCAGAAGTGCCCTTAAGCAAGTCTCCGAAGCCAAACTCTGTAATCTCTGACATGACTTGATTATTTCTCCCCTAAATAAAAACAGGAAAATGTTGCAGAATGTAATGTCCATTCCCGCAGTTTGCATTAAGTTTTGTTATCAGTAACGAGATGATGGTTTTTCTTTGCCTGAATAAAACTGGCAGAATGTGATTTGAATCAAAAACAGTCTGATTAGTAAACAAACAACAAAGTTCTGATGCCGGCAACAGAAACATTTGAGTTGGTATTAAAAACGCTGTGTTGTTATTCGGAGCCCTTTAACATTACGTGTCCTTGTGCGTTCAACAGGAACTCGCTGTTTGTACAAGAAGGCACGCGGCTACGGCCGTCGTCCGTCGGCCACCTGGTCGATCACGTGATCCACGCGTCACCAAGCCTGCCTGTCTTCTCCTCCAATCACAAGTCGGCATCGTCCACGCAGGCCAACAGCATCAGCCTGGACTCCACGCCGTAAGTCTCTGACAGTCACGGGAAATGTTCTTCTTCTTTCCTTTCTTCCACCGTATTTTCGTTTTTGATCTGTTCTGCCCTCCTTCTTTGAAGCTGTTTTCTCTGGGAAAGATGAGCTTTGACTTTGTGGCGGGAAAATAAATTTCACTGTAAATGAAACGCCTCATAAATAAAGCACCCCTCGCAAACAGCCGCCCTTTAATTTTGAAGTTTAGTTTTACTCATCGGTGTTAGTGCCACTCTGTCTGACTGTACTGCTGAGTTGACTGGTTTTTAAATGTCTGTCTGTGTCTGTGGCTTCTCCCAGCAGCTCACACCCTCTCCCAGAGTCACTTAGCCAGCCCCATTGAAAAGATGAACCCTTTGAAACGCAGCCTGTAAAATGTGTTTATAGCTGGGGGAGCAGGGCGGAGAGGTTGTACAACAGGGCTGAACTAGGAATTAGTCTTTGTGAATGTCACACACACTATAAAATATCTGGTGAATTCCCTCAACTACTACTATAAAGTTCTACATTTCTGTGTCAAGGCCTGAAAACCTAAGAGTAAAAGGTCCAACATCTTCATAATTTATTTATTAGGAATCTTCATTAATCACACACCACAACTTCAGCCTTAGCCTTCAGAACTTTGGTATTTCAATTTATCATCACTGTGTTTTTGTGGTGACAGAAGTGGTTGCTTTGAAGGAGACCAAATCCGGGTGTTTTAATCTGGACCTTGCAATATTTCCAGCCGTGCTGTGGAGACCAATACTGAATATTTTTCACACAGATATGAGACATTTCTAGCTATGTTTGTTGCAACAAAACTGGGTGTTTTTAAGGAGACTTTCAGCGTGTTTCCAGCTGTGATTATTGTGACAAAACCAGATGTTTTTTAACTCCAGCCATGTTTGTAGCAACCAGAACAGGTACTTTAAGCCAAACCATGATGCCAAACCATAACCAAGTGGTTTTTGTGCCTAAACCTAACCAGAGTAGAGAGAAATTGATAATTGAACCTAAACAAACGTGAAGTAGCAACTGAAAGAATGCACAGCTTGAAGTTATATGTGGTTTTGCAGGCTGATATTTATTCTGGTGATCGGGTTGTGTTTTACTGAGGCCGGTGAGTCAAAAAATGATTGTTCTGAATAGAAAAATCCCTAAAGCCACTTAATAAATGCTTAAAATACCACGGTATTACGTTTGATTGTCCAGCTGGAGCATTTTGCTATATTGAGCTGGAAATGAGCCGAGAGTATAAGATGCTCACATGTGCTGTTGGCTGAGACCGGTTTGTGCTCGAGTACGGATGATTTAAATGAGGAAATAGATGCATCGTAGATACGGTGTGCAGTTTGTGTTGGCACTGTCAGAGTGTGCGCGTGTGAGAGAGAGAATAGAGATGGAGGGCTTGAACAATTCTCAGTTGGAAATCAGAGTGGTTCAGTGATATTACAAAGGTTGTTCCGCTGCCTACAAAGCTACACACACACAGAAGCAGGTGTTTTGAAGGAGACCTTGGGATACTTCCAGCTGTGTTTGTGATGACCAAAACCAGATTTTTTTAACGGGGGTTTCCAGCCATGTTTGTGTTGACCAAAACCAGATATTTTTCACAGGAAGTCAGGCCATCGATAGTTGTGTTTGTGGTGACAAAAGTGGGTGTTTTCAAGGAGACCGTGGGACGTTTCTCGGCATGTTTGTCACGACAAAATCCAGTCTTTTAAAGGACATCTCAGGCCATTTCCAGCCGTGTCTGTGGCGACAGAAGTGGGTGTTTGAAGGAGACTTTGGCACGTTTCATGCAGTGTTTGTGGTGACCAAAACCAGAGGAACATCATGGGAAATGTGTTCGTGGCGACCAAAACTGTTATTTTAAGCCAAACCATGATGTTTTCCTGACCGTAACCAAATGGTTTTTGTGCCTAAACCTAACCAGAGCACGAGTACAGTGATGCGACAAGAGAGAAACAGACAGTTTAACCTAAACAAACATGAAGTTGCGACTGAAAGAATGCACAGCGTGAGGTTATATATGGTTTTGCAGGCTAGCATTTATTCTGGTGATCGGGTTGTGTTTTACTGAGGCCGGTGAGTCAAAAACGATTGTTCTCAAAAGAAAAATCCTTAAAGCCACTTAATAAATGCTTAAAATACCACGGTATTACGTTTGATTGTCAGGCTGGAGCATTTTGCTATATTGAGCTGGAAATGAGCCGAGAGTATAAGTTGCTCACATGTGCTGTTGGCTGACTGAGGAAATGGATGTATTGTAGATACGTTGTGCTATTTGTGTTGACACTGTCGGAGTCTGTTGTGTGTGAGAGAGAGAACAGAGATGGAGGGCTTGAACAACTCAGTTGGAAATCAAATTGGTTAAGTAACATTACAGTGGTAGTTCCGCTGCCTACGAAGCTACACAAACACACACACACACACACACACACACACACACACACACACACACACACACACTGTAACACACACCAAGTTGTTGGCTCGTCATCCTGTTGCAGAGCCAGAAGATGACATAATCACCTGCTCTCTCTCTTCCACAGACAACACACACTTTATCCCGGAGTATTATGTTATTGGCTTTATGTGGTTTGTCCATCATGTGACTCATTTCCGTTTTTAAATTCCCACCTTGCATCACACTGCATGCTGCAATAAGTCCTGAAAATAGCTATTAATCACAAACCTCAAATGTTATGGCTCAGGCATTTTCTCAGATTGAGTTAGCGTGGCCTTCAGCTCTGTGTTTCTTTGGTGACAGAAGTGGTTGTTTTGAAGGAGAATTTCGACATTTCTAGCAGTATTAATGGCAACAAAGCCGCGTGTTTTTAAGGGAAACTCTGGCCATTTCCAGCTGCGTTTGTGGCAAGAGAAGCAGGTAATTTAAAGGCGATCTTGGGACGTTTCTATCAGTGTTTGTTGTGACCAAATCCAGGTATTTTGAATGGGACATCGAAGCAATTCCAGCCGTGTTAATGGTGACAAATCCGGGTGTTTTGAAGGAAACCTCTGGTGATGTCCAGCTGTGTTTGTGTTGAGCGAGTGTTGATAATCAGTTAATATTTTATCTTGTATATTCGGTTGGTAGTCAGTCTTTTCAACATCTGTCAGTTTGTTGACAGAAGTGTTCGAAATATCACCAAAATTATCTTCAAACTCTATTCAAGTGTTTTTATGTGATTTGCACATGAAAGATTTGTGTTGTATGAAGCTTTGTGACAGCCATTCTTCTCTCGTGTACATATTATTGTCCAGTCAATTATCATCGTCATGTTGTAAATCTCAGCTTTTCAGCACAAAACCATTTCTTAATGTAATGAGTTGAAATTAGTTGTTTACATGATGACAAGTGTAATGTTACAGGCAGAGGAAAGTGGTGAAAGTTATGTTTTGCCAAATTTTCTGTCAGATATGTATGTGAATGATTATTTTATCCTTTATTTGGGCCATTAAAAAGCCAAAGATGAGAAACAGAGAACTAAGAGTAGACTGAACCCTCCAAATCTCAGATATTACAGCAAGTATATCATGTCCCAAAGTAGATTATTGTCAAAAGGAACAAGTCCGTGTTTTTTTCAATATCCTTTCTTAGCTTTTGTTTTTCCAGCGCCCTCCTTCAGGTCCATCACTTCTCTGAGTACCACAATCCAAATTTTTCCCAATGTTCCTCCAAGATTTCCCTCCAATAAAAACTAAATTAGAATCTCCCACAGGCCGCAGTCATACGCTGTGTTACTTTCACTCAAGAGCTTTACAACAAAGCGGTAGCTTTTGGGACGCTCTCACTATAACGTTCTGTTTTTAGCTCGGAAAAGTGAAAATTATCTGTTTAGCTAACCGCGGGACATTACAGTGATGGGTTTTTAAAACGCAGTGCCTTTTATGTCCTCGATGGTGTCAGGGAACAAAAAGGTACAATTATAGAATATACTTCAACACCGCATGTGACTGTATGACATGATATGATATATTACTTAGTGTGCTATAATCAGATATGTTTTGTCATAGATGCAAAGGAAAAAGAGATAATTCTGTATGAAAACATCTTGGGTGTGCACTGAAAGTGTGTTTTAAATTGATCTTTTAGTGGTGAGACAGGGAGCTTTATAGCACTTTCGTTTTTAGACTCGGCCATCTCATGTTCCCACATGTGATTCCTCGGTCACTGTGAACTCTAATTTAGTTCTGTCTTCTGTCAGGCTTTAAATAAAAAAAAAATGATTTAGAGTTTTGGTTATGCAACGTTCATACGAAGTCTTAAAAGTTTGAAAAAGGTTTAAAGGACAAAAATCTCAGTAACTATCTTCTCACCCCCCAGTGCTGATGGAAAGTCGGGTGAAGTTTCGTAGTTCACAAAACAAATCTGGAGCGTCACAGCAAAACGGTGTTGTAGCATTTTCAGCTGACGTTGATGAGGACTTGTTTAAAAACCTAAAAAAAGACAAAAAAGAAACGTAATATTGATTAATACGGCTCGTCGAGCATAATCCAAGTCTCCAGCAGCCCCGAGGTACCAGACCGATTTAAAAGATGGTTATTTTTTACCCGTTCGTTGGCTGGATTCTCTACTGTGACTCTGTATGAAGTGTGTGCATGAGCCTGAACGCGTGTTGATGATTCATAAATAATGTCTTTTGAAATCAATTTATGTTTTCAAATGCTTGATTTTCAACATAATCTGGGGTTCACGATGATGTTTGTTCGTCTCCTGGCGACAAACTTTACGAGAATTAAATAATCATGATGACACACATTCAAAGTTATGACCAGCTGTTATAATATCTGACAATCTACACTGAATGCTTTGGGTTTGAAAGAATTCTTTAAACTTTGTTTTTCAGCAACAGTTTAGTTGTGATGATGAAGTCGGTGAGAGTAAAGAAAGTTTTGGTTCAGCTTCATCTTGAAAGTGCTTCAGTTTAATTCTGAAAAAGTGGTATGAACCAAACCCTGTTAGAATCAGAGCTTAACATACAGAAAACTAAAAAGTAAGAGATGTCCAATGAGTATTAAGACACTGGGTGACGATAACAAATACACTTCAAACTTAAGATATTGTTTAAAAGCACCTCCTCAAACCTTTATTTCTCAGCCTCCGGAGCAAATAGAAACTTGAAATAAAAACCATTTAAGAGCTTAAGATTTTGGCTTTAACTGGAATTATTTGCTCATTAATGTGTCACAATCCAATTTCTTCAGTCACATGTCTTGAAAGTAACATCATCTTTCAAAACACGCAAATGCTACATCTGGTCATTTTCGAGCAAAAATATCTAACATTTTTCTCGTTCCAGCTCCTTAAATGTAAAGATTTGCTGCTTTTCTTTGTCTTATGTGTCAATAAACGAGGACGCTTTGGGTGTTTTGACTGTTGGTTGGACAAACGAAGTGTCTAGAAGACAGCCCCCTGGGCAACTGTAATGAGCATTTTTCACAATTTTATGCCATTTTAAAGACTAAATGATTAATCATTAAATGAATCTGTTGCAGCCCTAGTCTGGAGTAGACAAGTTTTTAACCTCATCTGCGGTCCTCGGCTGAGTTGTCGTGATGTGTGGAGACACTCCATATTCATTTCAGTCTCATGTGTCGTGTTGAGGAAAGGCAGTGATGTAGGAGGATGTTCAGTCTTGGCTCATGCCTGCTGTGCGCTGCCCTCCTTCTGAAAGCCTGACCTGGTTCTGACCCATAATAAATGTTAGTTTCAGCCTGTGTGTTTAAGACACAAAGTGGCACCAGTAGCATCAGCCAAAACAAAGTCAATGCTCTTTGACTGGTGCTCTCGCCCCTGAGGAGCGCCTGCACACAACCTCTCTCTCTCACACACACACACTCGCAGATAGAGACGGAGAGTGAAATGGCTCGCTTTTACCCCCCAGAGAGCGAGCCACGATGCTGCTGAAAGCCTTACCTGACTGACCGTGTTGTTTCATCATACGCACTAGCTGCCTTTTATTGTCTGGATGATGGAGGAGGGGTGTTTTCCTTCCTCTCGCAGCCCTTTTATTGAGGTTAATGCATTGTGACTAACACAGTGCTATTAAGCCGCTCTGTCTCTTGCCATCTTTCTCTCTCTCACTTCCCTTTATCTGGTTTTCCTCCATTCGTCTCATTTTCCTCGCAAAACCCCACCTCTTTGACAAACGGGACAATATTCTGTGTCTTTTTTCTCTTTGTACCTTCGGTTTCCCTGTAAAGATGCAGTGTTCTGTTCTTTGTTGGATAGACATGATCAAAAGGGATTTATCGCTGCTTTGTCCAATCATACTGCTCAAACACTAAACACTGTCTTTTTTCTTCGTTTCTGTCTCAAATCAATACAATTAAAAAAAAAATAGCTTTTTTCAGCATGGAAAACAGTAGTAGTAGTGTTTCTGTCTCTCTGTCCCTGACTTTTCCTCTCCCTCTCTTTCTTTGGCTCTGTCAGGTCTCCAGAGGGGATCGACAGCCAGCCCCCAGCTCTGCCCCCCAAGCAGCTGAGCAGAAAGACCTTGAGCCAGATCATCCAGGCCCACTCCCAGCAGAGCCTCCTGGACAACCACCTCAACGAGATGTACGATGTTCCCGTCAACGCTGACAAGACCACGGTCAGTATGCCGACACGAGACAGCCCAGTTGCATGAAGCTTTTTAACAAGATATTCACCACGGTCGTCCTCTTCAGTGTCGACGAAAAATATGAGGAGATACCGTGCTTAAGCGACAAAAACGCAACATCTTCAGTCTGCAATAAGAGTTCCTTGTAGAGCGTTACCACATTTTTCAGCTCTAAGTAACTTCAAACGTACTTTTAGCGTGTTGGTCTTGCCGACATCAACCTCCCTATAGACGGCTATTTCCAGCAAACAAAGCGACTCCCTCTAATTGTTACCTGCCCAGGATCAGACGGCAGACAGATAAAGTTAGTGCAGGGCTGCTGAACAATGGAGTGCTAAACAGATGGTCGATATTGGCCCTAAATTTGTAGGTTGCAAGTCAGTGCTTTTGTTGCTCTCTTATCTATTGAATTGCTTCACTGTCGGTTGTTTGTTTTATGTTTTTGTAGGCTTGTTTTGATTATTTTCTTTTTGCCCCCTAATGGCGACAAATCAAATGCTAAAGCTTTAAATCTTGATCTGAAACTGAAGATGAGGTGTTGGGATTCCAAACAGTACTTTCTGGTGATAGAGCTGCAGCCAATATTCCTGTGTTTTGAAGAAAGCAGTGTTTGACTTTGATGTTCTTTTGCTGTTGCAGCTAAATGGAGTCGTCCCTCATGATAATCTGGTCCTGATCAAGATGAGACCAGACGAACACGGACGATTCGGCTTCAACGTCAAGGTGAGAGCTGATACCAGCTGGGCCATCCACAACTTTAGTCAGGATGATAGTAGAGTTCATCAGTTGTCTGTCAAATCCAAGTTGTTAGTTTTGAGTAATTGTAGAGAATCCAGCAAAATGCTTCTCTTAACTCAGGCAGCTTGTTGAAGCATGCATACATACAGGTGGCAGTCATCTTGAACTGTGTGTGTTTCCAGGGCGGAGCTGACCAGAAGATGCCCATCATTGTGTCCCGAGTGGCTCCGGGAACATCGGTAAGTCAACAACCTGCCCATATGGTCACTACAGGATGAATACTGAATTTTCTTTCCTTAAAAAAAAAGATTGCAGCTTCATAAATAGCCATTTTTTTCTAGCGTTGTTCTGAAATTTCAGAAATCAAATTCATTAGTCTCTTTGTCTTTTCTTTCTTTACCTCCTCAGGCCGACCTGTGCGTGCCGCGCCTCAACGAGGGCGACCAGGTGGTCTTAATTAATGGACGGGACATCTCTGACCACACCCACGACCAGGTGGTCATGTTCATCAAGGCCAGCTGTGAGAGCCACTCTGGAGAGCTCATCCTATTGGTCAGACCAAACGGTGAGTTGCTCCCCAGTGGTTGTTATCTTCTGTTATAATATTCACCTCCATTCTGTGTGAGTGAAGGAGCAAATTAAACATTTGCCTCAAGCGGCGAAAGCAAATTTTTCATCTTGGCTTTGCGTGGAGTTCAACTTTGGTGATCTCTGACCAGCAAAATCGCAACAACACAAACCAGCAAACTGAGTTCTGTGTGCCTCACATCCTGCTCTGCCCACATTCAGCACCGCCAGGCGATGGTCATTCCTGCCTGCTTTTGCGTATGTGTGACTGAATCCTATCTCTGATAGATAAGAAGGAGGGTTAAAAACAAAAAACAAAACTGGAAAAACATACAGTGTGATTCACATGACACTGCAGAGCTGAATCACAGTGACCTGACTTCTTCTAAAAATGACGCACTGAGGGTTACTGTTTATTTACGTCTTTTGTTGTTGGCTTGTGTTAGATTTCAAGATTTCTCAGTTGTTTTGTCCACCTTTGTGTATTTCAACTTTGACAATAACGCGAGTCGCTACCGGGCCAGACTGGAAGCAAAGCTGAGCTGTGTAAATCTACAAAATCTAAAGACAATCAACAGTGTAAACAGGAAGTCACTCTGTTGTCACAAGCTGAAACATAGAATCCATAAATAATAATTTTAGGTGGCAAATCGATGAAACTTGTCTCAGAATCCTAACTGTGTGTATTTTGGATTTCAGCTACATCAAGTTAACACTCCTGTCAATGAATTAAGGTTATTGTAAAGTTTCAGACGTCAACCATACCCAAACACCGCATTTCATAGTCCTCCTCTGTCTGCTCGGTTGTCATGGCGATATACAAGTTTGTCCATTCATCATGATACAAGCGCGTTTTTTCACTTGTTTTGTCCAAATCATTACAGTTTCATCTTGCAGTTGCTGGGTGTAAATATTTAGAAATAATCTAATCTCTATGTGAGAACTGCTTTGTGTGGTGCAACCTGTTTTGATTTAGTGCTGCATGAATCTTCACTTTGTTAACACTGCAGTGATAACAAGGAAAACTGTAACATACAGACAGCTGGTGCCGCCCACTCCTGAGAATTAACAGCTCCACATCTGGTCACCAGTTTCACTTCTTCTTCTCCTTCTTCTTCTTCTGGACTGCACAGTCTTACTCGTGTACATTTTAAAGGACATCTACTGAAGAATGGAACTTTTTACATCAGGCTTTCAGCTATATGTATTCATTATGTAGAAAGATGTCAAAGCTTTTCCTTTAATCGGCATCGGCAAAGTGGGAGGGGAGCTTTTAAAGATGATGAAATGTGGAAATTCTTGGTATTCTAACTGGGTCAAAGAGGGATTTATGCATTCTATCCTCTCTTACATCAGAGCAGATATAAGATTGCATCAATGTATTGAATGCCTGTCAGCCCACATTATGATATATTGCTGTTTTTTATTAAACGTAAGCATATACAGAGATGAACTGTATGCCTGTGTTCCCCTGATCCAGCACACTGGCTCTCCCTCCAGATAAATCAACTTCTGCTGTGTGTTTTATAAACCGTGACGTATTTCCTCTCTGTCCCGTCCAGCCATCTACGACGTCGTGGAGGAGAAGGCGGACTCGGAACCAGATTTTCAGTACATCCCTGAGAAGTCCCCTCAGGACCCCGCCCAGCTAGACCAGCATGCTTTGAGGGACTCTATGGTCACACTGAAGGAAGGCCTGAGCAGCGGAGCCATACTGGCTCAATTTGATGTGAGGAGAAATAGAAATCAACACACACACTCAGACATGTCTGCATATGTGCCCAAACAAACTTGTGGGAGTGTAGGTTTTGTTTTTTTGTTTTGTTTTTTACCAGTTATATTCCCATTGAGACTAAGATTCATTCTCTTTAACTTTTTTTTTCACATGAATCAATCAAGAACTTGAAACAAACATAAATACCCTCGGAAACGAGCGACTGACTTACAAAGAATCAGAAGTTTGAGTGATTCTTTCCTCCTTCACATCCCTATAACTTCCTGTTCTTTATCATAACAACTTAACAGTTTCCTGTTTTAGATGTCTGTTGTGCTTTTACTGAGAGGGATTTTCTAGACGTAAACACACGGACACATAAATTCTCTCTGCATGAAAGCTCTTATGCAAACATCCGTACTTCATTGTTTCATATGTTCAAGTATTTTCATACATTTGATACATTTGCTATGCAACTTTTTGTACGGGGCCTCAGACTCCAGAGTTTAAAGGTGCACTATGTATTTTTTATATTTTGTGGACCCTGCCATCTTTCTAGCTTCAAACTGTATTTTAAGGACCTTATTTTCATCTGAGAACTGCTTATTTATTCCATTCTGGAAAACAGTAATAAGTATAAAGTAGAATTGAATTAAAAATCTATTCATTTGTGTTTGTTTTCTTGCAGCAACTGTACAGGAAGAGGCCGGGGATGACCATGCTGTGTGCCAAATTACCTCAGAACGTTTCCAAAAATCGCTACAGAGACATCTCTCCTTGTACGTGACTGCACACTCCTCTCTGTTTCTGTTGGCTCCTGTGTTTAAATACATACCGACATTAACCTTTTGTCCCCTCCATCACACTCTCTCTCCTCACTACGTTTTCTTTTCTTTCCTCCTTTGTCAATGATTCTCGGTCTTTTTCGCCTTGTGTAATCTCTTCCCTCCCTTTTTGTTTCCTGTCTCCACAGACGATGCCACTCGGGTCATTCTGAAAAGCACAGATGACTACATCAATGCAAATTACATCAATGTGAGTTCGCTCCTCCTTATTTTTTTTTTCTCTTTCATCTCTCCGTCAGTATCTCTGCGTTCTGCTCGTTTGAGGCGTGCTGGGTGGTCTGCTTTGCTAACCGTCAAAACACATGTTGAAACACCACGGCAGCCACACTGTTGAATGAATTAACCACATGAGCTTCACGAGCGAACAAACCCCCCCCGAGTTAATGTTCTGCAGGATTTTGAGTCCAACTAACAGCAGATCGTGTCCGAGCCCGTTGGAGTGATCATTTATTTTTTTATTAATTAAAGCCCTTCGTCTGTCAGTTTTTAGCCGTTTTGGAAGTCAAACTCTTGTCGTCTGTGTTATGTAAATACTCTGTAGTGGCTCTATTGAACATTACAGAGAGAGTAGCGCGCTGAAACTGCCACTAACAATGACGTGAAGTAAGAATGGTGCTGTAGTTGAGTGATTGTTAATGATCATTGTGAGTGTGAAGGACACTCGCCCCCTCTTCTCACTCATCTAATCAGCCCTTTACAGACACTTTCTGATTAATGTGATGATCTGATAGATGCTGCCTATTGTCAAGCTGACATTTCCCAGGCATTGCTAAAAATGACATGACCTTCAATTTAATTTGTATTTGCTCTACTTTCTGAAACGTAGTGAGACTTATGTTTGTGTGGTGTTCGTAGTTTTCTGGCTTCCTCTTTTGTGTCACACAGTGAATCAGAAAGTGTCCTATCTTTCTTGTTTTGTCAACAAAATATTATAATTAAATGGGAGATTTACAGCAGCTATTGGAAAGATGTAAATGTATTGCGTTGCAGAGGTATTTACTGAAGTCAGCATGCTAACTAGCTAGCCCCTTCCTCTTTCATAAAACCATTCCGACGTCTCAGTCCGAATCGCTAGCTGCATGGCTAACTGGGCCAATTACAGTTAGCACATTTTGTTTGGCAAGATCATTTTCACAAGTTAATTCACCACTTTTATGGTTTCTGAAGCGTAAAATGCAACCGCTAGAAGTAAAAAAGTGAAACTCTCTTAAGCTTCGGTTAACCACATGCCTTCTGTCAGGTATCTTACCAAAAACGCATAAAAAAAAACAAAAAAACATTGAGTGAAGAAATTCTGAGTCATCTCAGGGTTTCAGGACTTATTGAAGCTCTTGCTGCTTTAACTTCGGCATTATCTGATGGCATTCACTTCCAACTTGAATGTTACGATGTTACTATGTTTGACCTTGTACAGTACGTGACTCAGTGTCTCAGAAAAACATCTAGCTCTACACTGCCGAAAACACACAAAACACATCCTTCCTCTTGAAGCTAACAAGGAAGAGAAGCTGTTAGGTGAGACCTCTGCAACCTGATTTCTCTGTATCTCATTCTCTGTGTCTCTTCCTCTCTGTAGATGGAGATTCCAGCCTCCAGTCTGATAAACCGCTACATTGCGTGCCAGGGCCCGCTGCCCAACACCTGCCCTGACTTCTGGCAGATGACATGGGAGCAGGGCTCGTCTATGGTGGTCATGCTGACTACGCAGGTCGAGAGAGGGCGGGTACGTAGAAGAATTCCACTGAGGGACGGCAGCATGTTGATAAAAATGTGACCCTGTTGAGATTTGTTGAGATAAGCTCGACTGTGCGTCTATCATGTAATGCACATCTAGGCGAGATACTTAATTTAAATCTACCGTGAAAATATTTAATTGTCTACCAAAACTGAGCGTCTGCAGCTTTTGTTATTTTGTTAATTTGAGCATTATTCATTAAAAAAAAAAAAATGAGTAAAAGTCGTGTTGCTGTGAGTGTGAAAACAACTTACTCATCAAACCAGGTGTGAATTCAAAAAGAAAAATGCTTAGGTTGCGAAGTTCCCTTGAAATTAATAAGAAGTATTGTGTTGATCATTTATCACCTGGAGGTTCTTACGGATGCAGACGGACTGAATATGTTGTGTTTGCATTGTATTTGTGTATAGAACATAAGAGCGAAAAACAGATGGCTAACTTGAGAGTTGTAGCAGAGCTTGACCTCTGACCCCTGAGCTGAGAATAACAGTTGTGACCCGTTAAGTGAATTAGACGTTAGCTTGTAAACAGAGCGCTTTGTGTTTGTGTGTTTGTAGGTGAAGTGTCACCAGTACTGGCCCAATCCAGACAGCAGCGCCACCTACGGAGAGTTCACAGTAACGTGCCACAACGAAGAGGGCAACTCTGCCTTCCTGGTCCGGGAGATGACTCTAACTCACACACAGGTAAACACACTAACACACAGAGAGGGACGCACAGCGGGGACGGGAAGGTGAAGACGAGAAAGGAAAGGGATAACCGGAGCAGGTTAGCGAGGTCCAATCACAGAGCAGGGACCAGCGTCTCGGGGAAAGGACGAGCCGCCGATGGGCCCCGAGGAGGTGTGTTGCCATGGTGACCAGTGTGGGCTGTTATTTTTCTGGATCCCGCTTTGCTGCATGCGGGCCACGTATTGGGATCTGGTTGCCATGACAACCCCCCAACCACCCCAGTCAGTCACATTGCTGAAATAGAGAGAACAGAGGAACCAAACAGAGAGAAGTGGGACGGCGAGAGAGTTGAAATGGATAATGTAAGTTTGTCTTGTTTTGATGCTCACAGTCCCACTTCAGCATGGGTGAACTTTTTCATTTGCCGCCCGAACTGAAGGCCACTTATTTGTTTCTGTGCCTCGAGTTTCCTCTCTGGTATAAAGGTCATCCACCACGCTGGCACTGAGGACTAAATCTAATTGAAAATGAACTTTTAATGGAGGATCAAGTGTTCCCGCTGCTTCCTCCCGCTTTCCCGCTGTCTGTGTCTTCCTGATTACTTCTCTGTGTGTTGCCCATGTATCATGGGCTGTAGGAGGAGGCAATTAGCATTCTCCTCTGCCTGTGATTGTTGCTATGGAGATAGATGTGTTACCATGGCAATGGCAGCGAGGCAATATTAAAGAGGAGCACAAGGGCTCTGAGTCGCGCTTGAAGCAGTGGTCAGTGGCTCTCCGCTGTCGGTTCTGTTTGTGTTTGAGTCGTCACCGTTGTGTCCCTGCTGGGTTTAAATATCACTGACTCTTGATTTCTGATTACTGAGCAACACACGACCTTGTTACAGTAATGTGTTTGACAGTGTTTTCTTTCTCTTTAGCGTAAATAAAAGGATCTTTGATTTATAATTTAACTGCAGAAAAATCGGAAAAAAATCAGAATTTTGCCAAATGTAGTAAGTAGGAAGATAACAAGAAAGATAAAAACAAGAAAAAAATGAAAATTAACAATCAAATATAGCATAAAAACTATAAAACTATAAACAGTATGTAAAATACTGTAATTTAAATGAAAAGGACTGTGAAGTTTTGTCCAGGAATATGCAGAAAATATTCTCATTATTATCTCGTGTTCATGAAATAAGACAGAACGATGTGAAACACCAAGTGGTCCAGCGCAGTGGAAAAAAATAAAGCCACTGTTTGTTATTCACACTGCCCGTTTCATAACATGTTTAAAGGCCATAATTACACAAACAGGGCACAGTGCAGTCTCCCCCTGAGGACAAACAGCTCAATGAAACATGCTATGAGGTCGCCCACGTGAAATATAAGAACCAGCTTTGAACCGGCTCTGAGTTCTGATATCTGAGAATAGTTAATTACTCAGGAAGCTCTCAAAAGCCTCAAATAATAAAGAAGCCTCCCTGAAAGGCATGAAAATGTAATATGAAGTCATGTCTCCTCTTCTTCTTCTCTTCTCCTGTGTGTGTTCAGAGTGAGCAGCAGAGAGAGCTCACTCAGATTCAGTACCTGGCCTGGCCGGACCACGGCGTTCCTGATGACTCCACTGATTTCCTGGACTTTGTGGCTCTGGTGCGGACCAAACGGGCCGGACAGGACCATCCGATGGTGGTCCACTGCAGGTATACAGCTGCTCTCTCTGTGAATTATTTGGAGTAGCAATTTGTTGATTTTAGATTGTGATCGATCCTGAAGACGTCAGCAATCTGCTTTTCAGGTTAATCAGAGAGATTTCAGTATTTAGGTCCTCTTACGTATGTTTCCAAACTCCACATATGACTTCATTGACCAGCAGATCCAGGCTAAGCTAACAAACCACCAGAGTGATGTAACCACGTAGATGGTGATGCTGATTGGACACATTACTTTACGCGGCTCTTCCTCGGGTGATGTATTGTAAACAGCGCAACGTGAGTCATAGCCAGCAACATGGAGGACGAGGAGCTTGTGCAACTATCTTTGATGCAATAATATGTATTATTGATGAAAAATCAAAGGCTGTTTCAAGTCTTGTAACAAGTCACGATGACTGGTTGCTCTATTTAGCACAATGTGGGCAAAACTTGTGCTGGGTGCTTCTGGAAAACAGGAGAAAACATCATTTCAAAGGCAATCCAGAAACTCCTAAACAGAAAATATCAAAAACCGAGGAAGGGGAAATTAAAAAGCACTATTCAGGTTTATTGTGCATTTTACCATATCAGTTGATCTGTAATGTTATTGTCAAGCATTGAATATCAAACAAAATATTGTTTTTATTGAAAGAAACCGGGTCCCGTAATAAAACAGCCAGGCAGTGAACAACTTTTAAAATTTAGACTGTGTGTAACCAGCTGTGTTGTTTGATAAACTCTTCTTAACTCTTAACTTAACTGTGTTGTGTTTCTGTTTTTTCTTTTTTCCAGTGCGGGGATTGGTCGGACGGGGGTTCTGATCACCATGGAGACAGCATTGTGTCTAATGGAGTGCGGTCAGCCGGTGTATCCTCTCGATATCGTCAGGACCATGAGAGACCAGAGAGCCATGATGATCCAAACGCCCGTATGTAGACCAGCGCCGCAACTAACGATCACTTTTATAATCGAATTGAAAATGCTCATCACAATGTCCCAGAGTCCAAAGTGACGTCTGAAAACTGCTTCTTTTGTCCAACAAACGGTGCAAAACACCAAAGACTCTTCATTTAAGAAACTGAAACCAGCAAATGTTTGACGTTTGTGCCAGAAAATTGGTCTTAACAATTCATTGATAGGCAAAATTGTATTTTAATCAAGTAATTGTTCCAGCTCTAATGTAAACATCCGCTAAATTATCTCTCTCTCTCTGCCTCCATCAGAGCCAGTACCGCTTTGTATGTGAGGCCATCCTGAAGGTCTACGAGGAGGGCCTGGTCAAACCACTCAAGACCGCCATCTACCAGCAGAGAGAGAAGGTGGACGAGGAGAAGGAGGAGGAGAAGAAAGAGCAGCAGACAGCAGGTGATGGAGAAGAGACGACGGCAGCGACGGAGGACGGGGAGGCGGCCGTGGTGGAGTTACTGGAAGGAGGTCTGGATGAGGAGGACGACGACGACGAAGAGGTGGAAGTGCTGGATGTGGGAGAAGTGACAGAAGACGGGGAGGAGGAGGAGGAGGATGAAGAGGAGGAGGAGGAGGAAGTGGAGGAGCCGAGCGTCGCAAGCGCAGCAAGCGCCACCAGCGTGACCAGCGAGACCAGCGTGAACCCCGACCCCGATCCCGATCCTGCAAACCCGTGACTTTTGACGGGTGGTCGGGGGTCACCAGGAGGAGGCCAGGTGGCCGGAGAAGAGAACAAAAGCACTGTTGCACTTTATGCTGAGAAAAAACGGAAAAAAAGACAAACAAACGAACAAACAAACGTGAAAATCATGGACAAGCTAGAATTTTAAAAAAAGAAATCCAGCTGTGTTGAATAGGTACCATTAGGGGATATTGTATGTTCAGGGTAAAGAAAAAAAGTATTCAAAGAGTGAAAAGATGAAAGAACGAGAGAATAAAATGTGGATGGGGAATTGCTGTAGTGCCATAAGTACGAAGGGGACGGGCTGCCCCCCTCGATGGAAAGCTTTTTCCCCCTGTTTTATTTCCCCCTGAGGGTCGCCCTGTCCCCTTCTGAGCGAGTCTGCCAGACGGACCTGCCTTTTTTTTTTAGTGTCCTTTTTAGCTGATAAAGAGATATACCTTATCTTTTGTTCCTCAGAAAGAGTATTTATTGTGTTTTAGTTTGTGTCAAACCCTGTCCACTGAACAAAAAAAAAAAAACTTGTATGTTTGTTTGTATGAATCTAGAGCTTCATGCTTTCCTGATTAAATCTTAGGTAGTTAAGTAGTGCGATTCCTCTTCTTCTAACTACTTCTTAATTTCTTTTTTTGCTTTTTTGTGGAGAAAAAAAAAAAAAACAGTGATTTAATTTATTGTACTTGGTTTTTTATCTTTCTCGGCTTTCTCGTCTCAGTTTTCTGACAGCACAGACTGACAGATGGACAGCTGAAAGCACTTCTTTTTTTGTGTCTCACCTCTTGTTCAATGCTGTGGCAAGTTGTATTCTTTATCCTGCTTTGTGCTGTGTTTTTTGAGCTTACAGACAACACGCGCTCTGAAGCGGCCGTCGTTTTTGGCGTGGTGAAGAACATAACTGGTTTACAATCCTCAGGGCCCTGTGTGTTTGCTGGCCACCTCTCTTTCTCTTGTGCAGTCACAGCTACAGACCTCTCTCACTGGCAAGACATAATGAGCAGTGATCCGATTATTCAAAGCGAATTCCCCTCACATTGCATAATTAATTCAACGCCAGAAAATGAAGACGGCGTCATAAAGAGAGGCCCCAGTAGACACACGGCCTCACTGAGTTACAATCTAAGCTATTTCCCGGCCGTCGCGGCTGATAAAGCTAAGAAACGAGGCTGAGGTCAGTTCATTTCTTTCTTCAGATTCATGTGCAGTCAATTAAACGCTGAATGAAACCTGCAGGTCATTTTGCAACTGACAGAGTGGGCAGCTGAAGTGTCCTTGAGCCAGACACTGACGACAAAGCCCCACTGTATGTGACGCTCTAATTGGTTTCCCCCTGAGCAGGACAACTTTAAAGGGACAGTTGAACCTAAAAATCAAACATGAAAGTGCTCACAGCAAAGGTCTGTGGATTATCTTTAGTAACCGAGTCGTGAATTCTGGAAAAACACAATTTGATATCAGAGAGAATACAGACAGTTTTTTAAGGCGCGATAAAAAGCACCACAGGCGAGAGGAAAAACATGAATCATTGATTTCGGTTTGAACTGCTCCTTTAAACAATGGCCGATCAACATTGTGCCAACTTTTCTTGCCTGCTCTGCAGAGGTCAGTCATTTAGTTCTCAAGTGGTTGAAAGCTGCTAGAATTTTTTTATGCAATCAGTATTTGTTTTTTGTTTTTTATCCCCTCCAGAGTTTCACACACAACAAAACTGCCGGCTGAATCGACAGTGAACTGATCTCAACCTTTAGTGTGAATGGTAAAATCTTTAAAGGCCTCCCTCCGCTGACCTCCCCACATTTGAATGGGCAAACACACATCTCTGCTTACAGTTGGTGGGTTTTTTGTTTGAGAAAAGACTAGTTATTTGTTCTAAATGTTCCTCGCTGGATCTTTTCTTTTCAGTCGGGGGTTCGGAGGTCACCGGAGCGGAGGCTTAAAGAAAAAACAAACAACCTTTTGCTGTTAAACTTTTTATCTGATTATCTGAAAATCTGTCTGATTGTCTGCCAGAGAACACTTGACAGTTCAAAGAAGCAGCATAAACAGAAACATTCAACCGATTTACTTCCTTCTTAATTTAATTTTTTTTGTTTTCTAAATTGATCTTTCCCAATGGTACTTAATTTTAAGGCACATGTTGTTTTTTTAAAGATGATGTGTTGAAAAAACGAGTGATAGGAGACTTTTTAATTCACAAAACCCAGCATCAAGTCGCTTGTCGAGTCTCAGTGCAGGTTACGTAGAGCGGTGTGGGATGAAGTGTAGCCTGCTCATCATTTGAGATGTTGTTGTTTTTTTTCTTATCGGCTGCTTCAGTACCTGCTGTCATTGGCTCCTTCCATGGATTCTGCTGGAAAAAACCTACTGCTGTGAGTGTGTGTGTGTGTGTGTGAGAGAGTGTGTGTGTACTCCTCCTCCTCCTCCTCCATTTCTAACATATAGTTTGTTAGCTGTCTGGTCTAAGCCTGCTTGTCTGTTAACTGGAAATGAAAGGTTGTGCCATTACGCCACCAACCTAATCTAACCCTGATCTCAAGATGGAGCCTTTCTCAGAGAGGAAACTCTGTGAAACATTTCAAACCCGTGCTCATGCATCCCTTTTCACACAGCCGAATCATACTTTGGCCACACGGAGAGGTGGGATCAAGAAGAGCCGAGAAAACAGCTTCTTTTTTTTTCAGTTCGCTCTAGTTTAGTTCCCAAAATCTGCCTTCTCTCAGGCAACATCAGTCGTTTCAGCGGAGCCCACGCAAAACATCCACGGTCCATTCTTGTCATTGTTCATCCCCAGTTGCCTCTCGTTTGGATCATTATACATGGATCCCACTCTCTCTGCACGGCCTCGAGGCAAATGACACATCTGAGCAGAATAACACGGGTACAGTAGAGCAGTATCATGCTCGTTTCCCACAGGAGGGAAGAGTGTGAAGCTAGCCTGTGAATGACTGATTGAATAAACTTTTTTTTTTTAAATCAACAGTTATAAATTCATCACAGACCCCACATGCATGAGCTTAAAATCAAAAGATTTCAACCCCCAGCGGCTTTTTATCATCAGTTTTATGTATTCAGCAGCAGCAGCAGGGCCAACCCAAATCAAATCACCACCAGATCACGATTAATTAACGCTGAAGGCCTCCTGATGAAGTGGCATCAATAGCAAGTCGGCGAAACCATGACGATTTCTGCAGGAAAATAAAACATCGGCCCTGCAGTGAAAAGTTAATAATTGATAAATCTGGGCTGCCAGAGTTTCCATCTGCACAAAATGTCCAGCAGTGAGCTGTCTGCGTTCAAAGCGTCTTGTTGTTGACACATAATTGGTACTGTCTGTGCGTTTAGGGTACTGATCAAAGGTAGTTTGGAGGGGACCAGACACAGGGAGGGCTCGGGTTTAGTTGTATTTTTGTAAAGATGAAAACAGCTCTAGGCGGGTAGGGAAAGGACAGCACTTTGTAGAAGAAGGCTGAGTGGCAGGTAGTGCTACTGAAAACAAGGAAAGAAAAAAAAGAAAAAGTTGGAGACATAAAGCATTGTTAAAATAAGTTGCTCTTCTTATTTTTAATTTGTCATTTTTATTTTTGTTTTTGAAAATAAGACCAGTAGGGAACAAGAAAAAAAAGAAAAAAAGAAAAGAACTCCTAACTACACAGTGCCACTTGTTAATTTTGTGTAAATAATACTAGACCATGTAAATACAATGTTGTATATGAAAAAAAATCTTTAAAATAAAAGGGAAAATCATTTGTGAGCAGAAAGATTTTGTTTTTATTTTGATTTTTTGACTTTTTTTTTTCTCCCCCCACCTTCCTTTTTTTGGATGATTCAAATGTGACACAGATGATGTGTATTTCAAGACTGCTATTTCAACAAAGTTTTGTTTTATTTTGAAATCTATAACAGCGAGTGTATATACTATGAAACACAAAATAATGAGAAATGTTTTACCGTATTATACCCTTGGTTAACTCCTACCTGTGTTATAAAAAAAACAACCTTTGTCCTCAGTTGCTTGTTTCTTTCTGGTATCGTGGTTTTACGGTGCTTTGGACATGTCTATAAGCTTGATTGTGAACAATTAAAGCTTGTCTGTCAAAGCATGGAGACGTGGCTTCAGATCACCTTGCTTTTCCACACTGTAAAAGTGAGGTTGGGCAATGTCAAGAGTACCTCAAAGTCATACTTGAGTAAAAGTACAGATATTGTGTTTAAAATACAAGTGAGAGTTATTCAGACGAACAGTAATTGAGTAGAAGTCTTAAAGGATTTAAGATTAATGTACTTAAGCATCAAAAGTACAAGTAAAATTACATGAAACGTCTATTTACATGTATGAATCTAAGGGTTGATCCGAAATTTAGCATTTTTTTTCAGTGTTTTTATCTGAATGCCAATTAAATTAATTAATTTTAATAAGTGCCACTTTGGCTCTGATGCAACACGCAATCTGCAAACTAATTAGTCACTATAGAGCTATAAATAAATCTATTGGAGTAAAAAGCACAATATTTGCCTCCACAATGTAGTTGTGTAGGAGTACAAAGCAACAGAAAATGGAAATATTTAAGTACAAATACCTCAAAGTTGTTCTCAAGTAAACACACTTCGTCACATCCCATCACTGTGGCAGAGTGAGCAGTGAGCAGATGAAAAAGATGACACCAGAGCCAAGCTAAAGACCTGGATTATTTAAAATGTTATGTTTTAAATATGTTTTTATGTCAGTCTCTTATGGAAGTTACACTGGCACAGAGCTATATATGAGCATTAAAGCCCCAGAGCAGAGAAAGTAATGAATCTACTGTACTGTACCAGATGCACTCCATGTATATTTATATATTTTCAATATATGTCAAGTACAGCAGGGTCAAACCAACCAATCTTAGCATGTATATTTGTATAATTTTTAGTCAAAACTTTAATTGCACTTAATATGACTCAATCATCTTAAATAGCATTTCAGTGAGATAAATGGGCAGATTTACAAGTAAGATTTACAAGTAATGTGTTCATTGTTCATTAACTTATTTTTAAATGCTGTTTTTTTCCCTAGCATATAGAATGATGTTACGTGTACTCATCAAAACAAAAACAAAAAAATCAAATTTTTAGGCATTACTAGACATTTTAAAGAACTGGATGCAACACATACTGTATCTGCCACGACACCATCAACATTATTAGTTTTAATAATCCCATTCTTGATGCAGAGAAGTCAAGCCAATTTTATATAATACAGCTGCATCCATGAAGAATCAGATTGAGGATTTCTGAGTGTTAGCAAAGCTTTGCAGTTACTGAAAACAGTCATGTGCTATAATATATGCAAGTATACTATATATTTAATCCTTGAAGTAAATAAGAGGTCAGAATAAAAGGCGAAACAGTATTACAGCTCCTCAAATGACACCCAAAACAGTGAAAACACTTCTTTACTACTCTTAAGTACTTCCTCTGTGCACACTAATGCAATTGCATAATGACCTCTAAACCCAAAATGAACCACAGGTCTGTTTATCTCTGGCTGATTAACCATTTATTATTTTCAGAACAACCAGCAGGAGGTGCTGCTGTCAAATGATGATGATGGACTACACTGTATGGTTCAAACACATTGTATGAATGAGGCCAATCCTCTTACACTGTTAGACTATGTGTTATTATTTATATATTTCACTTTAAATACAGTATGTCTATTTAACAGAGAGCAGACTATATTTTCTCTGACTGGGTTTTTTGAATATAAAAATATAAACTAAGGCTGGTACAATTTTAAGTAATTTAAATTAAAGTGTTTGTTTTTTAAAAGACAACTACAAAAAGCATAATTTAATCATAACAGCCCCCATAAAAAAAAAGAAGTCGACGAAGAAGAAAAGGCGTTTTGTCGCTTTAAAAATGCTAATCAAGTTTTTTTGTTAGGGATTTAACGTGACGTCACTTCCTGCGGTCAGCTTTGCCTCCTACTTTTTGTTGGGACCTGGGAGAGAAAATTATCCCGCAGAGACGCAGAAGAGGAAGAAAAACACAAGCGGGAGAAGGAGGAACAAGTTACAAACCATGGGAATGTACGAGGCTGCTGTTTAGTCGTCTAACGATGCAAGCGGACGTGCTCTCACCGTGAATTCGTACGAGGAGGTTCCTGTAAGTATCCTCTTCATCCAGACCTCCACGGATCCACAAGTGGCTGCGGAGCAAGTGTATGTCGGATCCAGCTTTGAGGGCTGAAGGCGGCGTTTGTTTTGCTCTGCGAGACGCGCTCGCGTGGACGGAGTCTTTGCGTAGCTCTGGCGTTCAATGCTAACGGTTAGCTCCTTGAGTGAAAACAAGCGCACACCTGTTGCTTTTGCTTATACCAAGTACTTCAGGCCTGAAATGTGAACAATTATGATAATATGAGTTCAATTATGTTTTTGTTTGTGTCATTAGTCTTATTTCTGAAGGTTTTATACAGGTTTCCAAGCCTGTTTTTTTACATTTCAGAACGGGTTTGGCTGCCTGGTCCACCTCAACGGTTTATTCTTTGACCCGAAAACACAAATAACGAGCAATTTTACACATCTATGACCGTTAGCTAGCTTTTTCAGATTAATTTAGCTAATTATCGGTTAATTTGGTGTGTAAACTCCATCTCAAATGTAGTCTTTATCCTTACTTCGCTTTTTGTATTCATCGAATAGCATTACACAGGAAAAATTGTATTTCCTACAAACGTATTTAAGACATTTGTATCTTTGTCAGTTGACGTTTTCGTTAGCTAACTAACGTCTAAACGTCAACTTGCTAATCAACGTAACGTTAGCTAGCTAACTGAGATAACCATGGTTACTGCTGCTCATTCAATTAAATCGATGTAATCAATTGTTCGTCTCTTCGGCTGAATTATAAAGTGATTTAAATTAATGTCAACTTGCCGTATCGCCTAATCAATAGGGATGAGGTTTTTTTGGTAAGCCAACAATTAACTTCTTACCTGTAAAGTCAACTGTCAATTTCCTTAGAAGCCGATCTAACATTTAAACCTTTTTTTTTTCTTCTTTTTTTACTACTATACTTAATGAATATATGTTCGGCCTAATAATAATAGCTTGTCGCCTCGCCTCTTCCAGTGTCAGCTATATAGTTTGTTAATGTCACCTGTCCAAACTATAGTTGATAATGCAAACTAATATGGCGCAGGTGCACCCTCAGTAATGTCAGGTACTCATGGTGCTTAAATAACCTTAGCTACCTACCAGCTCATATTACAACAGACTACACAAAAACAATGTAATTCAAACACAGTGTCCAACACAGAGCACAATCTGCATCTCATGTTTCCGTGGGACTAGTATCCAACTGTTGTACACCTGACAAGCCTCCACTTACACTGTATGTTTATGGAATGCAGACAAGGCATAGTTATTCAGCATTTTTCCGATAATCGGTATCATTGCTGATAGATTACAAGAAGAAACTGCTCTGTAATCTGGTGGTATTGCACTAAAACAAAGTTTGAGCTGCCAAAAATGACATTTCTGTGTAGGAGCTTTAAGCCTGAAGGTGCTGCTCTCTTCTCTTCCAGGTGTGGTAGTGTAACCCTCCCTCTCCCCCCATCATGCTGAGTTTCCTGCGCAGGACGCTGGGGAGACGCTCCATCCGGAAACATGCAGAGAAAACCCGGTTACGAGAGGCTCAACGTGCCACGACGCACATACCTGCTGCTGGGGATGCAAAGTCTATCATCACCTGCCGCGTATCCTTACTGGATGGGACAGACGTCAGTGTTGACTTGCCGGTAAGGACGGTTGCTAGAGCGTGTTCATTATGCTGTCATGGGTACGCTTGTTGATCCTCAGCCATCATGTCATAGGTTGGGCACTCTTCTATATTTGATTGTAGATGGTAAATCCTTAAAAAGTAGATTCTGTCAGCCTTTGTCTCTGGCTATTTGGCCAATTGAATGGTAAATGAACTTCCATTTATTTAGTGCTTTTCTGTCCTACCAACAACTGAAAGATTCACAGCACTGTCCACATCATCCCAACCACATGCACACATTCATACACTGACAAACACAGACTGCCACCACCTGCTGTTGTGGAGTTATTTCCTGTCACGCAGGTGCAGAACGTACCTGTTAGCTGGCTGTCGGCTTTGGTCTTTGTGGTGTGTTTATGCGAGTGTCAAGGCCCAGACTCAGGCGACGTGTGGTGACTCAGCAGTTTGAGTCGGTTTGTTGTGTCCGGGGATCTAGTCGTTTGCCAGTGATGACATATTTGTGGTCTTACAAAAGGGAAGACTGTTCCTGTCATGGCCTCCAAGTCTGTGTACTGGTCTGGAGTTGTTAAGAGGAACATTATCTGCAGATGGACTATACTTTCTGACAAATGGCTGTCAAAGGGGCGTTTAATTACAACCCATTATGTTTATGTGATTATATGAAATCTGGAGAGAAAGGGAAAGCACAAGAGATGTTCTAGTGACCATTGTGTGCCTGTGTCAGTAGAGCAGCCCTTTTAAGCCTGTGTAGAGTGTGTAGAGTGTGTAGAGTGTGTGGGTGTGTGGTAGTGTTGCTGATCACCTGTAATTCCATGATCCTCCCTGGAGAACACACTTAATCACATGACGCTGTCACATGACATGACATGAGCAGACAGAGGGCAGAACTTCACTCTCCCTACTTCTTCCTCTCTCTTTTCTTCTCTTTCTTCTTTCTCTTGTTTTATTTGTTTTCTCTGCATTGCCTGGTCTTAGACAAACACCAAGCTTCTGCTGGAATAAAGAATATTATAATATTTGAGTTATATAACAATTTAAAGTCCATCATTTTAGAACTGAGGATGTAGATATGTGGAGGTTTTTCCCCCCACATGTGATCTTTATTTTCGCTCAGCTCATAGACTTTTCTGCGTTTTCTTTCCACTTGCATTCCAGTGAGGCCAGTCTGGTATCTTACTGTCTGACTCAACCTTATCTTGAAATCTAGCCGTCTGCCATGAATAACGTACGAGGAAAACGTGTGAGGAGAAAATTTAGTTTGTTTTCCACAAAACTTTCCACTTTTTTTTTATTTTATTTCTCCTTTCTGTTTTCCTCATGTAGTTGCTTAAGTCAAGCAGTAGTACTTAGACATGGTAAGGAAAATCAGCCATTGAATTCCTCACCAGCTTACTGAGCAAGAATGCTTACAAGTTCTTAATTCAGCTGTCTCACAAGTGATGTCACACGTTTTTTCGAGTGTGTCTAAGTGTAAGACCGGCCAAATCATTAACATGTAATCCTTCCCATCAGCTCAGTATTGTGTGCATGGAGAGGTTGGACTCACATTCTCATTCTGTCTTTCTTCTAGTGGACTCTTTCTCTCTCTCTATTCCTCTGTCTCCCTCTTGTATTTGGACAGAAATGATTTTCCACCAGCATTGTTAGTTCTGATTCTTTAATTAGCTATATTATTAATAGATTTAATTGATTTTGCCCTGACCTTAGAGTACTTTTAATGCCTTAACAACTCTCAGGCTTTTGCTGTGTGTGCCTGAAGGAAGTTTTAAAATTCAATTGGATTTCTGAATGCATTCCAGCAGAGCCCTGGCCTTGTGTTTGCTTTTTTGGTGCTCCCCCTCCCCCAGGCATAGGTAGCTCCTGCAAACTCCTCTGTCTTATCATCCAGCTATCTCAAAGTGATAGAAGAGTAACGAAAACACACCAGTAGGAGCAATGCTCTGTTTGAATGCTTTATACTACTAGATATCCTTTGCTCTCATGACAACATAACCAAGAGCATTTCAACATAATGAGGTAAGAAGTGTAGAAGAGGAAACATCAAGCAAATATTATTCTTTTTAGCCGAAGATGATTAAGAGAATATTTTAGAAAATAAACACAGACAGCGTAGATGCAATTCCCAGTTTACATCTTAAAAGGAAAGGGAAGCCACTTGAATGTTTTAAGTTTGGTTGAAATTAGCTTCTCTTTCGAAGTTATCAGATACATTCAAAGGTTTCTCCCCCTTTTCTTGTCAGTGCCGATGCCAACTGAAACTGGAGGCACCACTTCGTTCAGGCAGCACGTTTGCATCACCATTAAGAAATGTTAAGCTCAATGTTATGGGTTTCCTGAGGTTGTAGGGCAGGGTCTGCCACATTTTTAAAGAAGAAAAACAGCAGAGGCATGCTTTTAAAAATGTAGGACAGCTTGTTTTGTCATCAAGGCCTTTTTTTGTGGTTTATGTGGCTGTTTTTGATTTAGTAGATCCAGATGAAAATGCGTTTTGTTGTGCTGTTCTGCGTGAACAGTTCCATGCTACTCTGGTAGCTTGATAAAATGGGAAACTGAACTTTTAGTAGAGGAACAGTGTGAACATTGACCACCCCTCTGACAGTAGAGAGCAGCTGAACAGGTTCACAGGGAAACATTACAGCTTCTCACTATCTGTGTTTCAGCCAGTTTTAACCATTAGTTAAACAGTCTCTGAGGAAACGTTAGACTCAGCACATCACTGCCTTTTGCTGGCAGTCTTTCTTTGCATTAAGTACAGCATATGGTGTAAAAGCTCACTATTGTTGAGTAGGAGCAATGATAGCCATAAAACATGTTCAACACAATCTGGTTGTCAATTAAACCGACTACAGTCTGGCAGAAACTTTGGGGACCCCCGGCTCAATGGTGCAGTTTGTTTTTCTGTGGTTGTAAATAGACAACCACAACCTAAACCTGAATAGGACTCATTCACATGCTTTACTAGGCCTTCCAGCTGTGTGTGTGTGTCTCCAGTTTGTAAGGCCACCCAATGCTGTCTCCTAGGGATACCTCTGTTTGGCAGCATCCATGTCCATACATAATTCGACACAGCCTTATGATTCACATTCCTTCTATTTAGATGTACTTCCCTGTCTATTCTCTTTATCTTTCTCCCCCCCCCACTGCTCACCCACACTGTCACCTCCTTTGACTTCCCCTTTCTCATTGTAGATTTAAAGTACATTTGTAAAATCTATGTGCAGTAATAAACATTTTTTATGTTCGGATACTTAGATATAAGATCCCTTGTTTAACCTTGCCTGTTAAACTCTAAAATTCTTGTTATTGGTAAATGGGATATTATGGTGTTCAGTGAAGCCATGATGGCGTCTCTTGTCTTGTACTGGATGAGTGCTACTTGCAGAGTCAGACGTTGATTTTATTACTTTAACAGGCATGTAAATTGGTGCACCATTGAGACGGAGGGAAGATTGCTTTTACTTATCTCTTGCAGTGAAATGGGTAAACATGGCCCTAAAATTGCAGGTTAAGGGCTATTGATCCAATTCTGGACAGCCATGCTATAAATGTTTTTATAGAACAGTCAAGTGTGTGAAAGAATCCACTTAACTACATCAGCTGCCTTCCTAAAAATCACAAATTCTTTTATCTCTCCTAGACTGTGTTATGGCCCTAAAGTGAATGCATTACTAGGCTTGTTGGTTAATGGACTCATCACATCAGTGAAATACCTCAGTTGTAACTCAAGCATTGTGACAGTGTCTGAGAGACAGAGCTGTATGCTCACAGGCAGGCAGAAAGACTGCAAACAGCCAAACAATACTGCAGGCAGTATAACAAGGCCTTGGTTGCGGCACACATGCACACACACACATACACAATGAGTCCTTTGTACTCCCTCTCCCTGGGTACTGTAGGGGTGCGGTATGCCTTGTCAACTATGCCAGCTAGCATGGGGCCAGCCCCCCTGAGCTGCCCAGGAGCTCTCTTGGGATGTGTGTGTTGGTGTGTGTAGGAGACACAGGGAAACTTCTAGAGCTCCCTCTCGCCCCATTCTTCTTTAAACAGAGTTTACAATGAACCTTAAAAGTTTAACGTCAGGTCTGAAAGCTGATGGAACAAGTGCAGCACATGATAAAGACGTGGTGACGTGCTGACATCCTGATGTCAAGAACACCCCTATTAGAGTGCATTAAAGCTCAGTGAACTGAGCTTAATGGTAATACAGAGGGCTTCAAGCAACAGTGATCAGAGACAGGATTGGTTGATTGATTGATTGGATATCTTCTTATATAGTCTTGGAGTTAGAAAAGTTAGTTAAAAGTTACACTACTAACAGGCTAATCATATGAATGCCAGCATCAGTTACTCCCATGTGGGGACTTAATATTTTGTTATGGATGTTTTGCCTCTCTAACATACAGTTCTTTTGATGCCTATGAGATATTTAAGGATGGTGAAAGTATTTTATAAACTTTTTTTTGCAGGTGTAATTGATCTGAGACTAAACGTGGTCAAGAGTACAGACAGAATAGTGCAGTCAGACATATTTTTGGTTAATGCTGATAGTTATAGTACAAATATGGATAATGAAAGTAATGATTTAACAGACGAGATGCAGCTGCAGACTGATCTTGGATGGTTTCTTTTCCAAATGATCACATGATGTATCCAGCCACCCTACTTCCCCTCAGCTCCTCAGCGTCTGGGGCACTTCAGCCCCCGTCACCATGGCGACCGTGTCGCTGTGCCTCATGGTGTGTGTGTGTGTGTGTGCGCCTGCGCCTGCGCCTGTGCACATGTGAGAGGGAGATCTCCCAGTCCCAGGCAGGACACAGGCAGTGACTGGTACGGGAAAAGGCAACATATTTCAAACTTGGAGAACCTCCTGTTAGCAATTTCTCAAACTGTATCTCTCAGTTCCAAATCCGTAAGACCTGAAGTAGGTTGTGTCTTTTGTGTCTCGGTACATGTTCACTTCAGTCAGGCAAAACAATATTCAATTCAATATCAATAAGCAAGACAGAGATTCGATGTTGTTCTCTTTTGAACTTCTTCAGACGAGTCAGATGCAAACTTAAACATGTTTTATTAATATCCCGCTAACCATTTGATTTTAGAGCTGCAATGATTATTCGCTGAATCAATTAGATATGTAAATATTAAGTGTGTCTGGTCATTGCATTTGCAAAAATGCCAACTATTTGCTGGTTCCAGTTTCTTTAATGTGAGAATTTGATGCGTTTCCTTGCCGTACGTGATAGTTAATTGACTGTTAGTCAGTCAGATTAAGACATTTGAAGGCTGGTTTCTTCAGGACTCTTATGATATATCTGCCCCAGTTTCCAGATCTCATGAGTATCAATATACACTTCACTTTTAATATTACTACTTTACAACTTTGTGTTTTTCTACCTGACTGTAGGTGAAACACTTTGTCACTCAGATACTTAAGTCCTGTGTTTTGTTTGTGTGTTTCCCTGATCAGAAAAAAGCCAAAGGTGAGGAGCTGTTTGACCAGATTATGTACCATCTGGACATCGTAGAGAAAGACTACTTCGGACTGCGCTTCATGGACTCGGCACAAGTGCCGGTAAGCATGACGATACACCTTACAGAATAGTCTCTTATGACTTTGTATATTTATTTTTTTTAAGTTCTACATCAGTGTCATACAGTTGGTTAAAAATGTGTTGGTGTACTTTTTTGATTTGGAAGTATTTTGTATGGTCATCTTTTTGTTTTTAACAATACATGAACAGATAACATTGACCAATAAACAATTTTGAAAATTTCAAACCAATATTATCATAAATACCCTGCAATGGAAGGTTACTTTACTACTGTAGTTGTTAATACCAGCAATTATAATTAATGACAGTATCTCATATATTGAACAAATCCAAATTTGAGTCAATAAACAAACTGTTCGAGGCAGTCCTCTCAGCGTCCATTCACAGCCAGACCTCAGATTTCAATCCAAATCACTCTTCATGCATTTGAAGGAAGGCTTCAGGCAGGGATTTTTCCTTTCAGTGAATGGGCTAACGGGATTGGTTATGGGACTTTTGTCAGCTGTGGGAGTCAGACTGTGCTCTTGAGACAAACTGTTTTAAGTCATCAGTCTGCCAGTGACCCTGTTCCTTCAGCCTGATACTGTGTGAAGGCCATGGAGGGAGGGAGAGCTGCTGGGAGGAAAGATGTAGCTGCAGGGAGGGGCTCAGCGGAGAGGGGTGGAGGTAGAATCAAAAGGGTGGGAGAGAAAGAGGGAGGAAGGGGGAGGGCTGTAATAAGGAATGTGGGGGAGAGGAGACTAGAGAGTGCTGTGAGTTCTGTTATCTGTCTCTCGCTAACTTACTTATGCACTCGCACACAAACCACCTCTCCTTGACATTTTTCATGCCTCATAGAGCCTGAACTTCCAAGAAGAATTACAGCACAGAGCAGAACACTGACTTCAGTGTGTGTGTGTGTGTGTGTGTGTGTGTGTGTGTGTGTGTGTGTGTGTGTGTGTGTGTGTGTGTGTGTGTGTGTGTGTGTGTGTGTGTGTGCGCATTTTGTCAAAGGACCTCCCAGCATTCAACATTTCATTAACTTAACTGTTTCTGTTCATTCATTCATTTGCACATGTAAATATTTAGTGTTTGTTAATTAAAAACTGTATAGTGTAGTGATGAAGACTATACTTAAAGCAATGTTGCTGTTGGCTTAGATTTTATTTATTTATTTATTTTTATAAACTAAGCTGCAGTGTTTTTACATTGTTGTCACCTTTATGTTCCAGCACTGGCTTGACGTCACAAAAAGTATCAAAAAGCAAGTAAAAAGTAAGTATCTCTCAGACAAGTTTAGTACATTTTCACTCTCGTATTTTGATTTCTACATAATTCGACTGCTCAGCTTTATTATAACATTACTCAGCAGTCATTTTGATCTGTCTTTCAGTTGGTCCACCATACTGCCTTCACATGAGAGTAAAGTTTTACTCCTCAGAACCGAACAACCTGCATGAGGAGCTCACCAGGTGAATTAACCCCACGAACATTTGAACAGCTGGGGCTTTTTTTCCTAATTTCTTATGTCTAAAAGAAAGTTGGTGTTATGTCTGCTTCTGGATGATATTTGCGCTACAAGTAGGTTGTGTCTTTTGTCTATTCAAGCTCAAACACAGAAATTAAGTGAAGTTGTAAATAACGCAGTGAGAAATATGTGGTTCCTGCAGAGTTATCAGCTCAGTTATACGTAAGATAGTCACGTTTCATTATCATATTCAACTGAATTGTTTTGTTTTTTCTTTCAGATACCTATTTGTGTTACAGTTAAAGCAAGACATCCTCAGTGGCAAGTAAGTAAAAGAATTGTGGTGTCATAGCACTCCAAATAAATGTTCAGTGAGAAAGCAAGTCAGTGAGAAAGATTGTTGAATTAACATTTAACTTATGGCAGTGGTTATGTATTGTAAAAGTTTAGGTCGGGGCTTTAAATGCCAACAAGCTTGATCTACACAGGAAAATCCCAAAACCCCATTTTCATAAGAGATTTGTAGCTTCTCCTCCCAAAGAAACATTTTCCACCCATTGCTGGCCCCTTTACAATTAATGTTGAGTAATGCATTTGTTATAATAGTAAGTATAAGCAGTCTTGTTTCGTTGTTATTTAACCTTAATTATTTCACACAACTAACATTTAAATCATTTGTCCAAGACAAGACATCATGTTGCCTTTCTTCATCAGCTGTCATCCCTTTCGACATAAATCCATTTGTTGTGTTGGCTGTCATGGCCATGTTACTGTAAGAGGCTTACAGGATTACATGCTGGTGAACAGAACAGAATTATTAACAGTAGTCAATAAGTGGACTGGGAATAGACTGGACTGGGATGTGTAAGTTTTAACCACAAAGAAACATTTGAATTGTTTGGCTGAATATTTCAAAGTTAGTTGTAGAAACCAGTCCAACTCAATGAAGGCTGTAGGGTAGTTTTTGTGATCTGTGTCTGTGTTATAGCTTCATTTATTTTGCTATGACTCTTACCATGTCTGTGTTTTCAGGCTAGAATGTCCCTTTGACACAGCGGTGGAGTTAGCTGCCTTCTCACTACAGGGTAAGCAGATTCTCTCCAGCTCTGTTTGTGGTAATGACTCTATAACAGCTGCCATTGTTTTCACAATGAACTGAATTTGCAATGTGATGTGTAATGCTGGAGTTTACTGCAGAGAGCCCCAAAAGGCCTGTGTAGTAAAAGTGGGCTGCACCATTGTCCACTCTCATAGCAGCCTGGTCAGAAGCCTGGTCTGCAGTGACTAAGTCCCAAATCAAAGAGCTTGTTTCTGTTTGTCTACGTAACTTTAATCTGTTACAATGTCCCAACTGACATTACACTTTAAACCTATTCAATAATGCCCCCACATCACAGTTGAGTTTCAAAAATGTTGTTCATCACACAGAGCTATGTACTCATAAGGCCAGCAGAGAGACACAAGAGTTTTCCTTGATCTTTCTGAACCAGTCATGGCTGTCTTTGTGAATGAGCATCTTCTTTGAGTGACGCTCCTGGCAACGTTGCTGCCATGGACACTGAGGCGCATAAATCCCTCCACCACAATACAACTGCCAACAACAAGTGGTGTAGCTTCTGGTAGCGACAGAAACCGTGAGATTGCAGACGCATGTGGCCTGGATGAGATTTTCCTCAACTGCATTTAGAAGGGAATAAAATTCTCAAAGGTCTGTCAGAAGAACTTTATTATTGAACCGTTGCCTCTCCTGGATAATGAGGAGCTAGCTGAGTTTGTGTGGGCAGCTGCTTCAGCAAACAACAGCAGAAGAGGAAAGATGTTGTTGAGGAAAGATATATCTGTGGTCATATTCTGCCTATTGTCACTGTGACCTAGAATAGAAAATAAGCAGATATTTCGTAATGTGACAAGTGACTTAATATTTTGTTCATAAAACTTCAGTTGAGACTTCTACAAAATGCTAATGGTTTGAGTTGGTTAGTTTTTTGTTGATCCTCCCAATGTTTAAAGAGCAAATATGTTGTTACCCTGATTTCAAGGACAGGAACTTTTTTTTATGTCAAAAACAAAATGGTATAAAAATATTTTTTATTTATTGGGTGTTTGGTTCTCTTCCACATGTATAGTATTTATAACGTTCATATGTAGAGCTATATAAAAGTATGTAGAGACGAATAAACCAGGAA
>CAEMYA010000051.1:648027-660147 GCA_903131615.1 Diplodus sargus
CACTCTCACTCTCACACACACACACACACACACACACACACACACACACACACACACACACTCACACACTCACTCACTCACAAAGTCAGTGGGGTAAATGCCAGCTCATTAGTGCTTCATCCTCTTCGGAGGCCCCCTAATCCAGCACCCTTTCTGTCTTCTCTCTTTCCTTCACTTGAGCGTTCTGCCTTCATTTTCCTTTTTTACCAGAATTGTATTGTTGGTCCACTGACATTTCTTGGGATAGGGATAGAATACGATTATCTTTTCTCTCCTTTTATATCCTGAGGCTTTGCTCACAGCTGGACATGCTAAACATTGAAGTTCTAGAAGCTCCTATCTACCAAAACAGTGCAAAATGTGATCAGAAACAAGACTTTTCAGTCTCTGAGATAATTTATTCTATCAGTTTACTATTTGTCTTTTCAACACACTCATGTTTATTTAATGAATTGTTTCTTTCTTTCCTTTTCTTTATCTTCTTTTTGTCTCCTTTTTCACCTGATAAAATCTATGACCTCTGCCCAGAGGGAGATCATCAGTCTTTGACCTAACGCTACACAATATTTTGTGTGCTGTGACATGGAGGGAGGCTTTGTTTGTTATTTCGTCCATTAGGATTACCTAATACCACATTATCAGGCATTCTTCCTGGGGTCCTCTTTCCAGGGGTTGGAGTTCAAGGTCTTAGTGAACCCTGTAGTAGTATTTTAGGAATGTTTTTGGTCTTTAGCTGAATTGCTCAATAAATTACAGGTTCATTAGATAGGCCTGTACAGTGTCATGCATTACAGAACTACAGCTCCTAAATAAATCCATATGTTACTCATAGGGTTGAATTGTTCATTATGTGTGTCTGTGTGTTTTCAGCTGAGCTAGGTGATTGTGACCCATTAGACCACAGTGTGGACCTGGTGACAGAATTTCGCTTCGTCCCCAACCAGACAGAAGATGTGGAACTGGCAATATTCAACGCATGGAAGGAGTGCAGGTTAGTATTCCACTACAACAGTTAAACATAGTATCTATGAGGATGAATGCACTTATAATGGTCACGGATGTCCTGAACAGACAGATTTAAGAATTTGTCTGTGAGCTTGTGGTATGAAAGCTACCAGTTACACCTCTCTAAATTTGCCCTTTTTATCTAATTGTTTTCTTTTTTTCATAGTTTTTTTCACAGTTATGTGTTTGATCATGTAAACCTTTTTCTGTTCTGTGTCTCTTCACCTCCCCTTTCTTCTTCCCTCCTCTCCTTCAGAGGTCAGACACCAGCCCAAGCTGAAATTAACTACCTGAATAAAGCAAAATGGCTGGAAATGTATGGCGTGGACATGCATATGGTTAAGGTAACTGACATGCTGTCTTACTCATCATCACATACTTTATACCGTTAATCGTAAATGGAAGTTTAATGAATGTGCATAAGAACACAAATATGGGAAAAGGTCTTAAAAATGTTGAATTTTCTTTCTTTTTCTTTAATTGTTCCTCTTCCTGTCTTTTTTTGCCCTGCAGGCACGAGATGGTAATGAATACAGTTTGGGTTTGACACCCACCGGAGTTCTGGTGTTTGAAGGAGAAACCAAGATTGGGCTTTTCTTCTGGTATGTGTTGTTATATCCCCACTATATTATTACTTTTTACAAACAGCTTTGAGTTAATATTATTTCTGCTTTTGTGTGTGTGTGTGTTTCTCTGTGTGTTGTAGGCCGAAGATCACATGTCTGGATTTCAAGAAGAGCAAATTAACACTCGTGGTAGTCGAGGATGACGAACAGGTAAACACACACATTGACATACTCGTCATGCACTGGAATGTTAACAATGCAGAACATGCATTCAGTCATGCTTTGTAATTCCTCTTGATGGCAATATATCAATGACCCAGTCTAAACAACGGATCCAACCACGTTTATAGCAATAAAAGCTCAGACGGTGACGTGGTTTCAAAAGAAAAGAAGTATTAAAATGTGCACAAAACTTCACAAATCAATTCTTCCACATTGTCAACTTGTCGTTTGTCCATCTGCACACTTAGTGTGTTACATCTAAGAAAAACCTTTTGAAAATGTGATAAATTATTTTTAAAAACACTGCTTTTGTTCATTCACAACATCCATGGACATGAACGTCTGTGTGACAAAGAGAAAATTATTTACAAACTCAAGTAGAACTTTCTTTGGAATAGCTTAAAAGATGTTGCATAAACAAGAAATACTCCTCTTAAAACTTTTGTTTGAAGAGGTCCCTGAGCTCCAGAAGAGGTTGGTTCCAAATCAAAATGAAACAAGACTTAGTATTGTACTACCCAGAGGCTAGTGTATATGAAAGAGTCTGTTTATGCCCATCCTGGAGGTCTGTGAGTGAGGTTAATAATGAAGCCCACCCCCTCTGGTATTTCTGGTATGCGCCATTCTCCTCCACACACAGGTCTCCCCTCCCAACTCTGTCCTAATCAGTTTTATACTGTATGCTAGTCCTGTCACAGCAGGAATTTACTGTAATGTACTTGAATGCTCAGTTCTTTATTTAGATGCTTGTTTGTCACACACATTTTTACAGAATGAGCAAACCAAAAGAGAGAGTGCAGACTGTCGGTCTTATCAAGGGTCAAGCAACATTTCTATGAGCAGGTGCTTAGTTGGAATGTCAGCCTAAGAATGCACAGTTTGTCTGCAAACTTGTTTGTGCTTCTGTCTGTTTGTCTGAGTATTAAATACATCTTTTGCCACTATTTCTTGGTCTATTTTGAAAAACCCAACGCCAACCAGAGGACCCAACTGGATCCAAGTTTTGCTTCTAGTTCACCTTGGTGTTGGATCCTCGTTATAATTCATTGCTACTGTGACACTGGAATGGCTCCAGTGCAAGTTTGCAACCGGCTGTGGTGCCAGCCAGTCTTTTCATCTTGGCCACAAAGAGAAATCAGATTAATGAGGCAGCATATGCACACACTGTAGTGCTCATTCTTCACATTTTAGTCTCAGACTAGTACATGAGCTTTGTTTGACTGAAAATATGTTGGCCACTGTTGAATTTGATCTACAAACACCTTGCGTACATGTTGTATGTCCTCTTACCTTAGACCGATTCTCTGCAGGGAAAAGAACAGGAGCACACGTTTGTCTTCAGGATGGACCACCCCAAAGCCTGTAAGCACCTCTGGAAGTGTGCCGTGGAACACCATGCTTTCTTTAGGCTGAGAGGGCCGGTACAGAAGAACTCTGCGCGCTCTGGATTCATTCGCATGGGATCACGCTTCAGATACAGGTAACAGAGGGCTCATAGACGGGAGAGCAAAGGGTTATGGATGCTTTTAAATGAGGAACTATTACTTCTAGGCTGAGTGGGATGATGTACGAGGGCTGCAATTTCCTTTTGTTCAAAATATGCAAAACTCAATTTTTAAGCTAATATCATCTGCTGTTGCTCTGTGTTTGCTGACTTTATGTACATTCTTGAATGCCTCTCTAAAATCATATCCTTTGGACTGTGGTCGAAAATATGAGTCCTTTACAAAGAAATCCACAGTCCAGCCGCACAAAACAACTCAAACAAATTGTCCACAGGCTTGTATGGACAACTGAGAGAGACAGGGGAGTTCTAATTTTTTATGTAACATTACAATCCACTACATATGGCCAATAAAAAAGTGATTAGTACATGTACATTTCTGCAAATTGTTACATAGAGTCTCTTTAACCAATAAACTAAGCCTATAGCAGCAGTAACAGCATGTTCAATTCTGTACAAGTAGTGTTTACAGAGCCTATAAAAGTTATTCACTCATGTATAGATTTTTTTTCTTGTTTTACTGGATGAAATTACAGTATCTTCCCACCCACTAATTAGTAGAAAAATCTGATGTCAAAGTAAAATCAAATAATTTTGTTTTTATGTAATCTAAAAAGAATGATTGTCCTAGTGCACAGCGTCTTTAAAACAAACACACCTAAGCCAACTGCTTTCTCAAGTCCCATAATAAATTGAATCAAGAACAATTTTGTGTGGACAAATTGTGACAGGCCATGTTTGTTCATATGTGTCTCAAATGTCCAGTATCTTTCAATGTATCTGTTTCCTGAGCACCGTAGCTTCTATCTGGATACAGTTTAAAATTGTTCTGGGAGCCGAATGCAGATGGGTTTGCTCGAAAACACATTGGGGGGATGGGAAACTGCTGTTAAGTGTTAAGTGACACAAATCTAGAGTGCCATGTTTGTCTCTGTACCGTGTGTTTGAATTTCTACAGAGATAATCCCAGATTGACTCTTAGTATCATTCACTGTACATACAAAAAAAACCCACGTGTGTACACACAGATACTTGCAGTGGCACAAGACAGGCACTCAGTGTCCACATACTGCAATAGCCAGCGGTTCCCCTTCTGTGTGTGTTTAAACATTACCCAGTTGGATAAGCATTGGCTGTAATGTTGGTTTAACACAGAGGTTACAGGGTTTGTTGGTAGAAGACGGTTATCGCTTGGATGGATCCAGAGTTCAGCAGGGGTCAGTGCCGTGCCTTTTTGTTTTGGGCATAATGAGATGTATACCAGAATCGTAAAGGAGAGTTATCTTTTTTTATTTAATACTTTGGCCTGCGTTGGCCCGGGTCACCAAGTTCACCTTGCAAGTGATAAATATGTTTTTTGTGTCTGTTTGTGTGACCAGTGGAAAGACAGAGTATCAGACGACCAAGGCCAACAAAGCACGGCGGTCTGCCTCCTTTGAGAGAAGACCCAGTCGACGTTACTCCAGAAGAACCATGCAGAACCGAGGTGACTTTACTTACATAGTTACATAGTTAATACACACAGTATGACACGATGCCCTTTCATGCAGAAATGTAAATATCCTGCACAATGGAAAAACATGTTCATATCAGGTCAGATAAAATGTAGGTGTCATCTACAAACAAAACGTATTACATCATAACAATGTTACATGCATGTTTACTTCAAGAATCACGTTTTCACCACATAACATTGTGATACTACCTTCTGAAATGAGACCCCATTCAGCCTCTTACAAGAGACTGTAAAGTAAAGCTATTACATAATGTTACTTAAAATACTGTTCTTTGTGTTTTTACAGGGCCATTTCATCTCCAAGAGTAAGTACCCTGACATGTAAACACTGTGATTCTGCCTGATTCAATTTATCTATCGTGTTATACAGCTTTAATTTTTATTTTGTGTAGAAGATTTATGTCATTTTATTTGCATAGCCCTGCTGTCTAATCCTGTTTGAGTTTTTTATGTGTAATAAATAACAACAATTGACAAGTTAGCACTGGAAATTGCTTAATTATAAATCATATAAGTGTATCTACATCTACTGCTGCTTAAAGTGCCGTGACTCACACTCACACACACTCTCTTAATTCATTCATAAGCCTTGACTGTAATCTCGTTAGAGACTGAGGCAGCCTTTTGTTATAGGGATATGTGTGTGGGCTAAAGACATGATGTCAGTAGTAGTTTTAAGCTGTCATGGGACCAGTGCACTCAAAGCTTTGTGATGACAACCACTTCTGTGACTTTTTATAGCATCTAATTGGACGGACCATTACTTTTACAGTGCAGGTCATTTTTAAGCAACATTTGCGGTATTTCAAGCTGTGTCAAAAGCAGGAGGCACTGCCATAATGAATAACTATGGGGATTTGTAAATTGGCTCAAGGATAACATGATCGACTTAAAATAAAAAGAGAGAAAAATACGATTTTTAAATTGTACTTCTGCATCGCACAAGATTGTGCTTCATTAGTCAACACAAACTACACACCTCTGTGTGTAATTTGCCAACCTTGCTGGCTGCACAGCCAAATTTATATGAGCAGTGTGCTCTGTGAAAAGCATTGTGGGAGATTTTAAGAGCCCCTAGTTTATTTCCTAAGTGTCCAGACGACACTAAAGACGAGTCCAATTATTAACAGTATAAATCCATGCACATAATTAGGAATTCTTTCAAGGTGTTTGGTTTTTGTTCATTTGCTCATGTTCTTTCTTTCCACAGGGTTGTTTCCTCAGGCAATGGTGTCAGCTCCACCAAAGACACCAAGGTGAGGAGCAAGCCAGCAGTACGTATTTAAATTCTTTCTACATTAGACAGGGAAACAAAAGAGAGCAGACTTAAACATGTTTTTAAAGTCGAGGATGAATGAAGTAAAACAGACTGTAGGTATCTGTATACCTCGATGAATTTGTATAACATGAACAGCTTCAGATATTACATTGCTGTGCTTTGACTGAAATATTTTACAGTGAAAGCTTTGATTGTTTTATGTTCCCCTTTCTCTACCTCTACCATCTCCACTCATTAACATGTATCTCGTTCTTCCCCTCTGCAGGTTGCTCCCAGCAGAGGTGCTTGGTCAGCCATGCCTGTGGTCAGCCCGGTAGCTGCAGCTGCCTGTGCGCCGATGGAAATCGAGGCCCTACCCAGGAGTCCTGGAGGAGAAAAAAGGAGGTTGGTACCTGGATAATTTGTTTTCTGCCTGATTTAGAGAGAGTTCTCTGCCTGACTGCATATTTTGTTTTATTTTTTTACATCTTTTTTTAAGCTCAGTTTTCACCAAATATTTTTTGAAATATGCTCGAGCCCTGGAGAGGATAAGCATTTTAGAAAATGGATGGCTGTTTCTGAGTTCAATGCCAGTTCATTTGTTAAATGCCAGTGTCGGCTTGCAACTGCTCAGTGCTCACTGCCGATGAAGGAAAGGTTAGGTGGGCCGACTGATCCCTGTTGGGTGCTGAAAGAAGTGGGTGGATAGCTAGGTGTGTTTTTCATGGTCTAATGCCATGAGAGTGGCTTAACATGGCTTATCCACTGACCCAGGTTAGCTTTGACCAGGGAAGAAGGCAGCGAGTATTTTTGTGTGCATTTTCCTATCTATGCCTTCATGTCCCATCCATGCTTGACAGTTCTGTTTGCTTGTTTTCAAGTTTGTGTGCATGAAATACAGGATACATACTTTGAATGTGTACGTGGGGGTGTTCTCAGGAACCTGATATTGGCCTGAAGGTGGGAAATAATTGTGTATCATGCTCAATATACAATATTCAGGCAGATTTAAATGCAGGAAAGATGGACTGCAGTTTGCCATCATCACCATCAGTCTGCTACTTTATCAGAGAATCTGTAAGGATTTCTCTTGAATTTTAGGTTGATACACAAAAACTGTGCCAGTACGCAGTTGACTTCTTCTCATTACCACCCATACTACCTTCTAATTGTTTTTTGTAGTTTCCTGTCTGAAGGATATATATTTCCTCTGTATCTTTTGCCTCTCGTTCCTCAGTCAAATGCACTATATGTCTGTTTCTTGTCATGGATTGATCTGATATTTGTGGGTGTATTTTCTTTTGTTGTGTGAACATTCTGTGTGTTATTGACCAAGGAAATTTAGATATGCATACAATTATGTCAGCACCCTCATCTCTCATAAACATGCAATGTCCCCTGTGTGTTCCAGTATTAAAATGTACTGAGGACAAATTGGTCTTGTCTGGAGGCAGGCCAGGTAGGTACCATTAAACACTGAAGCTTGCCATCGCTCTGGCTCTAACCAATCAATCGCTGTGCAGTGGTGGGCTTTTCCGATTTTGGCTTGGGAAAAGGGTTTTCTTTTGCGATGAAATCGTCTCCTGTGATTTGCTGTCTGTCCACTTTTGATCAGCATGAATTACAAACCTAATCGGTGCAGGATTGTATGTGATTTTGGGGGTTTGGCATCTGTGATTTCAGCTTTGGAATCATTCTAATGTGTAGGTGTCTTTACTTTCTGTCATCTACTGTCATGCTGTGCCTCCTGTGAACTATTGTTTATCCTCTAAACTGCAAAAATTGTTTATAAGATATTGTAAAAATTGAGGATGATTGTATTTGCAAATTAGCCAATGGCCAATATTTATAGTGATGCTGAGTGAAGATTTTAGATTTTTAGTAGTGAAACAGAAAGAAAACATTACATGGTTACTCAGTTACATGCTTTCTGGTGTAAGATAGGTACTTTCTGAGCAAACTACTCTGGTTTCTCGTAAACAAAGCTCATTCAGATTTACAGCTCAGGCTGATCCTGTTTCCAGTAAATTTCTGGTCAGTTGAAATAAGCCTTTCATTTCTGTAGAGTGACGAGGCCCTTTTTCTTTACTCATTGTCCTTAAAAACAGAATGCACAGACATGACTTTGGTTAGGGTCAGCACATAGTGATGACATATTAGAATAATTATGATTTATCCTCCTCTTTCAGACTCTGTTACCCAGTAAATCCTTCAGAATGCAAATACTGATTTAAAAAAAAAAAAGGTTCTTGTTTAACTCATGACAACAGTTTACAGCTGACTCGTGAGGAGGATGCTTTGAAAGAGACACTGCTGTATCACGAATATCTCAGACTAGTGCCTGGTGCTCTTCCCTTTCTCCTCCCATGCCTTTTCCTCTTTTATTTTCATACAGAGTCTCTGTTGATTTTGCATGGAGCGTTACAACCCTACTGATAACATGAGCAGTCGATCTCCTTTGTCTTTCATTCTCCAACTTAACCAAGCACGAAAGATAATGAATACTGTAAAAGATTAAGCCTGTTGCAAGCCTAGTCCAGATCAGTGAGTTTATGAATTTTTAAACTTTTGATAACTCAAAACGTCATATTTTATGTAATGGCCATGTACTTTTCATATTCTTCTCTTACAATGTTAATTGGCCATACAGCTGTATTCTCTCTCCCTGTTTTTTAAAATGTCAGGTAGCGTCATGTCATGTATCTGTTGCCCTCTCTCCGACCCTTTCTTCTCCTTCCCGTAAGCTACTCCACTGCTCTGTTACATTATCATAAGTGAGAGAAGATGATTCCTGTATCAATGCCACTGGACTTAATCCCTCACAGTTTACTCTCTAACTCTAACAATAGAGCTTATGGAAAATATATAAGGGTGAGTAGAAGTTCATCTGCTGTCAGTCTAGTCAAAGATCATCGAGTTAGTCACTGTTTTACTGAGGCAATGTGAAACTGAATGCTCGCTTGTCTCTTCAGCTCCCAGCGGAGCTGTCATCATGAATAAAAGCTTCCGGCTCGCGGCCTCTAGCACCGGATTTATAAACACTGATTTGACATCGGCCATCAGACCTCAGTGGCTCAAGGTGCAAAGCCAGGTCACTGATGCTCCAGAGACATCTAGTCCACTTCACTTAGCTCAAGTGTTCGTGTCACAACACTTGTCACAGCACACTTAAGTGCACACTAGTGTACAGTGTTGCTGTACATATCCTGACATTGCCGGGCTCTTCTTAACAATGAATGCTTGAATTATTTTAATGTTGTTTTATGGACACTAAAAGCACAACTTTCTTATTATGATGAGCAGGATTTCTTTTGCCTGGTCATTGTCAAAAATTAACTTGTGGGTATTCTGTTACAAAATAAAATGAAGCTCATTGCATGACTTTAGAAAATCCTCAGGGAACTGGAGGGGCTGGAGGAGGTTACTACAGGTTAATGAGTCTATAGCGCCATGCACACAGCACTTTAACATACAGACATGAAGATGTTTCTAAGGAGAATGCCATCTCATTCTGGGTGATATTCAGGGTGTAAAGTGGGAGAAAATAGTGAGCGACGGGATTTGAATGAGGCTACATATCGTCTTTGCTCTAAAACGATAATCTTGTGATATGTAGGTGGGACAATATTGTGATAAAAAAAATTGGGATATCGCCCAAGCCTAGTGTCATTAGGATTTTCTAGATGCTGCTTCTCTTATTAAAACCCAAAAAGTCAAGAAGATAAATTATATTCCTGACATCAAAATAGTGAGTGAAGTTTAAAAGAATGAAGCTCAGCAGAGGAGAGGCTGCAACAGTGTGATAGTTAATTACACAAATCGTTAAAAGAACCGTTTACGTCAGAGCCTAATAATACTCTGGTATTTAATAATTAAGCCATGTGTTCCGGCATCCATCCCTCATAATAAATTGGGCTCTTTCTCTAAAGTTATCAGCTGCCTTAAATTCCCTTCTGCTGCCTCCCTTTTCTTCTTTATACTTGTCTGAAACCAGCTGTTCCGTGGTGTTATCTTTCCCTCCCTCATTCATTTACATACAACCCCCCTTCTCTCATTGCTGTTTTCATTCAATGCTTCCCTTCCTCTCCCCCTTTCATTCCCTCCCTCTTGTTTTACCAACACTCACCCTCACTCCCAATCTCTTTTATACGTCCCTCCTGTATGTCACCTTCCCCTCCTCCTCCCTGTTCTCCCCAGGTCTCCACTTCCCTCCATCCTTCCTCCTCATGTCTCATCAAAGCTCCCCACAAAGGAGTCGGACAGATCAACTGACAGCCGTCTCAGCCTCTGTGCTGACATGAACTGGACAGCACACTAATAAATGGGAATGGCTCAGCAGTGACTCGCCCATTAGTAGTAACTCTGGTATTTGTGTTTGTGACTGCAACACATGGAAGGACAGATTTGGTGTGAATGCAGAGATGCCTTTTTAACGTGAAACATTCCTGAACACAATCAAAGTGTCACATAATAGATCTGGTAACACCCCTCACCTCTCCAAGCTCGCCATCTCACTTCATACTGCCCTCATTTTCTCTGTGTTTCATTCAGTCTTGACCCTTTCTCCAGTGGCCTGAGAAGTTATCCTCCCACTTTTGCTTGACCTTTTCCCTCTAATTTTCTCCACTTTGTGACACTTTCTCCTGCCTCCCCTCTCCCTTCTCCTTCCTCTGTCCTTCACTCTTTAACCTCATGGTGAAACTGGCTGGCTGGGGTGAGATGGTATCAATGTAAGCTTAGGAATTCACCTCCACTCTCGACTCTGCATGGAAACAATAAGTCACATAGTTCCTGGAGGGTTTCACTAAGTCCTCTTCTGCCCCCGCTGTCATTCTCTTCAGAGGAGTTTCATGTTTTTTTTTAATAATATCTTGAGCATTGTTTTAATTAAGTTTGAATTACATGAAATGATCTTTAAATAAGAAAATATGATTTTTCTATTTTGTATTTAATCAGCGCTGCACATTTTGTGGATCTGCTGCTCTGTTTTTAAAAGTAGTTGGATAAGATGGTCAACACAAAGAAACAGAAGCAGGAGGCAAGAGTTGCTTTCAATGCCTTCCACAAATCTGTATCTGTTGTATTTGCACACTTTCTCTTATGTGTTTAACACATTTCTAAAAAAGAAAATCCTGGAGGCATTTTGTTTCTTGTTTTAAGTTAGTGTTTTTTCCTGCTCCAGTGTTGAGCTAGGTTAAACATATTCTCTATACTCATAAATTAAATTGATACTGACCTTCTCATCCAACTTCTTGCAAGAAAATCAAGCATAATACCATAAAAATGTTTGAAACTCAATCAGAATTGAACGTTAATTGTTTATCTGTTAGTAGACTGTAACTGTAACAGAGCAGTGTGTTAGAAGTCCATATTGACTGAATGCTTACCTGCACCTCAGACTGTTTCTTGCACAGCTCGACCAATGAAGATGATTTCTTAATATATCTTAGTTAAATGTTTACAACCTAACTGACCAAAGGATGTTTATCTTTCTGAACTGTATGTTTAAAAAAAATCATTTCAGAGAATAAAGTAAGGATTACTCTTGAAACAGGAGAGTATGTAGCTTTATGGGCTCTATGTAGCATCCTCTGTTTGTTTACTATCTTTGTTACCTTTATCACACTGTAACAGCCTGTTTTAGTACAGACATATTTTTTTTGTTTTTGCCCACACAGCAGTCAGATGCATCCTTGCCTTCTCCTTCATGGATTACTTAACATGTGGGAATGTTTATATGCATTTGATTTGTGTGTCCTCAGGCAGAGCATTGTTCATTTCTTTACATCTTTCTTTAGCTCCTGTTTCTACAGGCAGTATATATATACATACAGCAATATACAGCGTACTTTCATGTTTTACTGTGTCTCCAGGCTACAGATATATGAGGTAATTACTCGGCTGCTGGAAGACCTTTTTTCCAAAATCCATGTATCAAATGTTTTGCTTCAGGTTTCTTCTGAATCAGAGGATATTACAGCATATTATTTCTAAGAGAAGTTATTGCTTTCTTTGAAGACTCACTGCATGCTTTTTTTTTTTTTTTTTT
>CAEMYA010000051.1:660156-670434 GCA_903131615.1 Diplodus sargus
ACCTCTGAAGACGACCTGTGCGCTGTTGTTTATTTTAGGGCTTCGTTTTGTGGACACACAGCTCTCATATCTTCATGGTGTAAAGTACAGCAACAAAAGAGACCATTTTTTCTCAAAGCGGGGACATCATTGGCGTTGGTTTTTTTTTGTATGTTCTGTTGTAATTTTATTGTACGTTTCTGGGAATTTATCATAAAATGTCTCCTGATATATCATCATGGGCCAGTTTTGCCATCTCCATTCATATCTTTTGGATGCTACAGGTAAGTTGCACAGCTGTATAATCCTGAATTCTAATGTGTATAATTCTTGTTTTAGACTTGCATTGTTTCCTACATTGCGTCTTCTTGTTGTTTTTTTTTGTTTTGTTTTTTATTAAAACAATTCAAAACCCACATATTAATCTGCCGTTCCTGTTTTCTGTCTCCAGTGTGCCCATGGTTGCTGACCTGATGGAGACGTGTATTGATGACGTCCTCAGAGCTCCTGTCGTCTCCACTGTGACGGCTGCAGACGAAGCCGGGCCGAGCAACGCCTATGCTGCCGCGAGTCCCGCTGGGGAGGATCCTCTCAGCCTCAGTGGTGAGGCTACAGAAAACCAACCGATGAAAATTAGAAAGAAAAAGCTATATAATCATTAACGGATAATGATATCTTTATTTACATAGCACTTATTAAAAACAGTGTTACTGAGTGGTTCAAATCAAACAATAATAAAATACTAAGTGTTGAAAAACATACTTGAAGTTTAAAAAAGCAATGGCTACATTTAAATAGAGCTGTGCACTGACGGTAGTTCAGAAGAATAAAGAACAGTGTAATTATTTCGAAAAAATAAACCCTGAAACATTAAATGCCCTTGTAGAAAGGCCTTTCCATGAAAATATGTCTTTAAACTGTTGCCAGCCTAAGTTCCTCAGACTCACAAATGAGAAAATATTTTAAATGTACTATTAGAAGCTGAACATTTGGAATATTCCTCTTTAAACTTAGAAATATGCATAGTTTTTATACAAATGTGTTTGTCAGGATCTTACAGTATAGTGATAGTAGTGTCAGTGACACACTGGCATCGCCAACCACCACACAGACTCACATTACAGCACATACACATTTTATTTTTCACTTAAATTAAGTCAGATAATCACCAGCCACTAAAATAAAAAGGGGGATATGATAAATGTCTAACTTTGCATCCCTGCAGAGGCAGCAGCTCGTCTGAAGCAGCTGGCGTTGGACAGCAGTCCTCTTCTTGCCACTCCAAGAAATAACATGAATGTCAACATGGCATTGAACAATCAGGTGGGTGTTTGTTCGTATAGTCTTTAGTTAGATTTGAAGTCACTCATTTTTTGCCTTCTAGATGTAGACAAGTAACACACAATGATTTACTCCAAGCCCCAGCATAGAGAATATCATATCATGTTTTCCATTTTTGTCTCTTTTTTTTATTTGTGTGTGACATTTGTGTCGCTGCTCCTCTAGGAGGACGTGGTGAAGCTCACAGAGAAGTGTGGTCTGAGCAGTGCAGGCAGTAGTAGCCCAGTTGCCACTCCACTGCGCCCCCCGGAGGATCTGAAGAGTAACATCCTGAAAGCACAAGCTGAGGCGGCCGCCCTCAAGGTGAGCAAAACACAGAATGAAACTGGGAGAACGGGAAGCGAAGGAAGAGAGTTATTTAAATTAGGTGTTGTGTACTGTTCTGATCATAAAGCCGGATAAATATGTTCAGAGTTGCATCAGTGCAATCTTTATGACAAATAACTGTTTCGGAAAAAAGTTACATTTTTGGCTTTCCTTGTGTTTATTATAGAGATTTATATAGACAGGTAAGAGGATTGTCTTTGTCAGAGCAGAATTAAATCATCATGTGGAAAACATGTTAATGTGATCATTTGGATGGTGATCTTCCATCAAAAAGATGAAGGTCCATGCCTCTTTTATTCCATCACCCCCTCGGTCTGTTATGTTCATTTGTTTCTGTCTTGTTGTTCCTCTCCTCTGTGCAGGGACCTTCGGAGGAACATGTCGTGATGGTCGGTGGAGATAAAAACTGTAACTTGCAGGATGTTTCTGCCAGGTATGACCACAGACAGTACAGTCATTTTACATATATTATATGTGTTAGAATTATAAAGACAACAGGTCTGCTATGCTAAACATTTATGTTTTTTTAAAGAAATACCTTCCTCCTGTTAAAGCACATGAACAGGAGAGAAGCCATTGTCACTTGTAATCTATTGTCTTGAAATTGGGTCTTTCCCCTCCTCCTCCTCCTCCATCTTCATGACTCATGCCAACTGTCAACACATTGTCTCAGCCAATCACAGCTCCCTGCTGCTCGAGCTGATTAACTACTTGAATATTCATGAGGATTATTAGCATAGTTCACAACATTACATCACCTGCAGCTCATCCCAGCAGCAAGGCGTCACAGAATGATGAACCGCGGTCGCTGCTGAGGCAGTCAGTGGCTCATTATACTGAGAGAATGAGTCATATTAGATTTGGTGAATGCCATTTGTCGATTCAAAAACACATCTTGGTAAAATGTATTATTACGGGGGCACTGTTTTCAGCCTTTTGCTGCAGTATATTGTTTGCCAAACCATTCACTGGTGTCCTTAATCCATAGAAATACAATGTCAAACACAACCAGAAGCTTTTTTATTTAGATTTTTTTACTTACATACACAATATATGTAGACACACCAGATCACTGCCACCAAATAACAAGTTTCCCGTCTGTTTACAGGTTAAAGGTGCGTAGCGGGCGAATGGGCAGTAACTCGTCTCTGTCGGTTAGCAGTCGTCCCGACATCCAAGACTCCTGGGACCTGCTCAAGCCGGCCTCGCTGGTCTCATCAGCGGGGACCAGGTCAGTCGATGTGCACTAAATGCTTTTCTATAATGTGTCCACAAGGTTCTGTATGTATCCATTATTCCCACTTTGGCTGCTTTATGAGAACCAGAGAGAATGAGCGAAAACCTTCCTGCCCGGCGTGGTTGGGTATGTTTGTTTTCTTTACGTTGCTGCCTCCAACATGAAAGTGTCCCCACCTTTCTCTGTTTAGCCCCTGGAGGAAAGCAAGCGCTGACAGAGCAGCAGTTCTTGCAGTTAGAGGCGTCTTTTTCACTTGTTTTCTAAATGCAGCTGAACGCAGAACAGAAGAAAAATGATGAGAATACGTTTTGAATGCTAGTGAAAGGTTTTGTTGTCAAGAGAAATCAGGTTAACTCAAGGCTACAACATAAAAAAGACAGCAGTGTTGCCTTTTCTTTGTAGTCTTTGCTGACATCTGTTGGCGCGTTTGAGCAATGTGTGTTAGTGTGTGTCTTGGCGTGTGGAGTCACCTGACCTGACATCTGCCTGGATACTGCTGGCGTCCTTGCACATAAAGCGTTTACAGTAGGATGACACAAATCTACAGACACACGGCCTCAGGCTCATCAATGCAGTAAACACTTGAGATGTTCAGGCTGATTTTTTTCCATCTCATTCTCAAGAACGATTTTTATCATCATGAATCATTGAAGTCATTAATCCAGCAGAAATCAAATATTTCCATGTGGAAACACCTTGTGGCTTGTTGGTTGTACATAATAAGCAATTTGAAGGCGTCACCTCGGGATGTGTGCACGGCTCCGATAATAGGGATTTCCTGAATCATGTGAAAATGCACCAATGAAATGTGTTTTTAATGCGGCTCCACTTTAAGGACGAGGAGCTTGAAATACATAATTTTTCATGTTAATTTTCCCATCTAAGTGTCTTTTGCTCATTATTTCTGTTGCTCTGTTCATCAGTGCCGAGAGACTAGCTGAGGATTTAAACTCTGCTGTTCCCAAGATGCCCACCGAGTCAGCCAGCGAAGCCATGGCACCAAAGGTAACATAATAAATCACTTTTTGTAGTGCATTTATATTTGTTACGATGGAAATCATGATTTATGTGTCATGTTAAAACCAACAGAGGTTACTTTGTGTGTTTAATGAGACAGTGTTTGTATCATCCCGCAGGTGAAAGCAGAGGAAGTTGACCTTAAAAGCACCGCGCCACTGTCAGACAACTTGATTGACTTCACAGATCCAACTCCTGTTGTAAGTTTCACTCCACTGCATGTTGGGAACTCCTGCAAAGATTTGTAAATGAATAAATTAGTGAAAATGTATTTGTGTAAGAACTTCTGCAGAAAGAAAACAATGATGGCCTTTGCTTGAGAACACTAGGAAATTAAATAGTGATTGTTGCAGACAGTAAACCAAATGACTCATTGTCAGAATACATCAGTCACTCACTCTCATTCAGAAATGTTAAATCCTTGTCTGCAGCCCCGACCGAGTCTGAACATGATTCCAACACTACCAGAAGTTCACAGGATGAAAAAAAACAGAAATAAGAGAGAAACTGAAGTATAAATGAAACTTCATATGGTACTTTTATGTCTCTTTGTGATCTATGAAAGTAATAGTAATAATACATTTTACTGTGAAGCACCTTGCAGCTCCAGGTGCTTTACAACAAAGAAAATTAACAGGTGCCAAGTGCTTCACATAAAAGAAGATGGAATGGACATAAAAACAGAGAAACCTCCATAATTAATGTGAAATATGACGGGAAATAAAAACCCACTTGATGATAATAGTAAAAATAAGATAATAAAAAGAATGAAAATAGAATAAGGAGATGCATAATGTAAGAACATTAAACCCACTGAATGATCATAAATGGTAATGATGATAAATAAGTAAAAGAAGTGCAGCAGTGTGAAGTGTAAAAACAAGAGTCTGACCTCTAGCAGTGAAGTAAAGGGAAGACATACGTTTTTAACTTACTTTTAAAATATTTAGCTTCTATGATGTCTGTAGTCCAGATAATGTGATCTATGTATCAGACCTGTGTCAGCTACCTGTGGTCAAACATGAGTGTACACACCTCTAAATGTCCTGGTGGTCATCAGAGTGTAACATGTGTCTGATTGTCTTCCAGCTGCCTCCAGTGCAGCAGCCCAAACCCGTCATCACCCCCCGCTGGATCATCCCCACTACTGCTGTGAGTCATCAAACTGTGTCTACCTGTCTGTGCCTACCTGTCTCTGCCTACCTGTCTGTGTCTGTCTGTCTGCCTGTCTGTGTCTGCCTGTCTGTGCTTACCTGTCTGTGTCTGCCTGTCTGTGCCTACCTGTCTGTGCCTACCTGTCTGTGTCTGTCTGTCTGCCTGTCTGTGTCTGCCTGTCTGTGCTTACCTGTCTGTGTCTGCCTGTCTGTGCTTACCTGTCTGTGTCTGTCTGTGCCTACCTGTCTGTGCCTACCTGCCTACCTGTCTGTGCCTACCTGTCTGTGCCTACCTGCCTACCTGTCTGTGCCTACCTGTCTGTGTCTACCTGTCTGTGTCTGCCTGTCTGTGCCTACCTGTCTGTGTCTGTCTGTCTGTGTCTGCCTGTCTGTGTCTGCCTGTCTGTGCTTACCTGTCTGTGTCTGTCTGTCTGTCTGTCTGTGCTTACCTGTCTGTGTCTGTCTGTCTGTGCCTACCTGTCTGTGTCTGCCTGTCTGTGTCTGTCTGTCTGCCTGTCTGTGTCTGTCTGTCTGTGTCTGTCTGCCTGTCTGTGCCTGCCTGTCTGTGCCTACCTGTCTGTGTCTGTCTGCCTGTCTGTGTCTGCCTGTCTGTTTCTGCCTGTCTGTGTCTACCTCTCTGTCTTTCATCCCACAGATTCTTGTGAAATGTTTCCATATATGAGGTCTCTGATATGTATTTCTTCATTTAAACCTGTGTCCTGTAACTGTTGATAAAATGCTTGTGCACTTGCCTAGTTGCTGTTCACTTGAGCAGATGTAGCGGCTCTGTAGATTCTGACCTCCTGCCTTCTCCCTCGTCCCCTGTAATGCAGCCTCCCGGCGTCTTTACTAACGGCCTGCTCGACCTTGACCCCCCCGCTAAGGTCAACCCTGTTCTCCCTGCAGATGGGGGGGCGCCTCTCACCCCTGCCCTCCCCCAACTCGCTCACACGCGTAACACCAACTCCACCAGGTAAAAATCCTCCAGCACCCGATCAGTTTTTAAAAGCGAGCTTGGTAGAATGCTGACCTCTGCTGATCGAGTAGGGAAATGCAAACAAGAGCAAATACTTCCAGTTATTCCTCATGCAGTTTATTTAGAGTATATTTCAGGCCTCTCTACCTTAATGAAACTGTAAAGTGTGTTCAGCAATCTGTGTCTGTGAGTAATTCAACTCGTGTCTCCTGCAGCACTGTGGGTCAGCAGCCAAACTCAGAGGATGGAGCCAAACCAAGAGGTCTCCTGACCACTGAGCTCTGATGGAGAAATGAGAAGCAGCCATCACAACATTAGTCTCCCTGACTGCTCCCCCCCACCTCACCCCCTCACCCCCTCACCCCCCCACACACGAGCAAGCTGGGCCAAGAGGAAAGTGGAACCAGGGAGGAGGCAGCTTACAAACAGATGTAGCTACATTCACGTTAGAATAATAGAGATATGATTGCAGGTATTTCATCACACAGTTAGAAGCAGTATTAACATTTTAGGATCACCTACAGGAACACAGTCAGCGACCTGCTGTTATCCATCCATCCAACCAAACCTCAGTCAGTCATCTTGTTGCCGCTGAGGTGAAGCTGGTCCTGACACACTTAAATCTCACAACACTAACACACATTTAAAGGGTAGGTCGTCTCTTTTAGCGCTGCTTTCCTCCCCCTTTTATTTTGACTCGTGCTGTTTTACACTGTTAATCACACCACTGGACTCCTGCGACACTGAGCTTCTGTTCACTCACAGATCACGTAGCGTGTAGAGCTGCTGAAGTACACTGGAAGAAAAATCTATGAAACAGAAAGACTTGGAAGAGATAAAAACATCTGGACTCTTGACACGGTGAAACATGTGGATATGAGACTGTACTGTCCTTGTAGCACACGACAAACCTTTTTTAAAACTCGATCAATACGACGTGAAACTCGACTCGCCACTGGACTGAAGACTTCACTGGATTATCTTTGCAACACTGGAGCTTGAAGGATTTCTTTTTTTTTTCTCAATGGATGACAAAGAGACGGCCACTTCGGATTTTCACCTGATGTTTTTATTATCCTGTTCCTTTGTTTGTTTGTTTTTTTCATCTTATGATGTTTTAATTTCCCCGTCGCAGTGTCTCTGTGTAATTAGGAGTTGAACATCACTAAAGACAGTTAGTTTTGCGTCTGTTTTTTTTTTTTTCCCCCGGACGTGTCGTGTTCTGCTCCTCTTTAAACTCATCGTGGCTTCGAGTCAGAGATGATTTACAAATAATGTGAAGTTTTAAAGTTTTGTCTTAAATGTGATCCTTTATTTCCATTTGTTTAACTTTTTAAATTGGTGATGAAAATACGACAAGTGAAACAAAGACGCTGTGGAAACCTTTTAAAGGACAAATCAACCCAAATGTGAAAATTCAGTCATTATCTTCTCACCCTGTTGTAAAGCCATGTCTCCATCTATTTCAGTTGTTTAGAGAAACGCTGCCACACTGTTCTGAAGCTTCAGAAATGTTTCCTGAACTACAAATCTTCACCTGACATGAAATCAGCAGCGGCGTGAGGAGTGAGCTGTGATCTCTGGAGGTGAACGACATTCCAGCGTTTGGATCATCTAACTGGATATCTGAATTAATTTTCTTAGACAGAAAATGGACCCTGTTGTTTGTAGAGAATTGTTCCTGGTGTTAACATGTTGTAGCTTCGACCCTTCAGCCTTATGGAAAAATGAATGTATTCAAATAGTCTCATGTGAGAATGCTGGAGACGCCACAGTATGAAAATATCCCCCAGAGTTTTATGACTTTTAAATTTAACGATTGCTGATATAACTCTGGGAAATATGGATGATTACAAACCAACTCTGCCAGCTGTGATGTCCCGGAATTCATGTTAAAACCTTTATTAAATTCATGGGACCTTGAAAATCCCACAGCTGTACTCTGAGCTGGATTTCATCATTATTTTTTTTTATTCCCTGTCTGTATATTCTCTAGTAACACTTTCACATTGAACTGTTTCAAGGAAATTAAAACAATCCTTCTTGGGAAAATCTACAGTCCAAATATGTAAAAAAAAAAAAGAAAGAAAGATCCTAATGTGTTAGTGAGACAAAACGCACACAATGAATCCAAAAACTTGTGAATTTTAGCTAAATTTCACAAGGTGGAGTACAGCTGTTGGATTTGACTGTCCCATGAATTTATTAGATTAACCAGAATTTTTCAGAGAAAATCTGTTACCATCTGTAAAACGTTGGGAATTCTGTCTGAGCTGGAACTAAACGACCCGGATCTTAAAAGCTGGTTTTATAAAATGTGAAATTGAGGCCTGATTTTACATTTTCTCAGTTGTAAATCAAAAATATTGTTTGCTTTTGTTTTTTATTTCACTGCCCTGAACATCGTCATCATTAAGTCTGGATCTTCAGTCACGCTGTCTCTCTGTAGCTTCTTCATTATGATTTCTTGAACAAGGGAAGCTGAAAGTTTGACGACGTTTTCTCAGCAGCGATGGTTATTTATGCTTCTGCTCAAACACGACATGTTGTCCAGTGTGATAGCGTTCAGATCTAATGTATTGTCAGTATAACGGCGTCAGCTGGCTGTAGATATGAAGTAGAGCTATATTTTTTTTTTCTTTTGAAGATTTATGTCGACAGTGTTGTTGCTACATTCTGTGCAGATTTCAGCGTCGAGGTGTTTTTGTAATTACAGAACTCGTAGGATTCATGTTACTGATGGAGCTGACTGGAAACACGCAGTGTGACGTCTCAAATGCAATTTTATATCAACTTTTTTCTGGAATATCTGATCATGATTCAGTAAAGCTTTGCTACAGTAGGAGTCACGTGTTTTTTCTTTATTCGTTTTGGATGTTTGGGTACGAAGGAGGTCAGTGGTAACAGTTGTGTTCATGCAACACTGGTCTGATTCACTGCTGAGCTGCGGACCGAATGTGATTCTAGTCTTTGTTAAACCAGCTATGAAACCAAACCATGACCTGGATCACTCAGAGGGGAAAATCTCATGTTTCAGTCCTTCATCTAATGAAATCTGTTTAATCACATACATACATTAAGTCACATACTTATAATGCATATCAAAGTGTTTTTATGCCTGATGAGGTTTTAATATATTGCTACTCTTTAAAGTGTATTTTCAACTCCAGTACAAAGAAAAATCCTTTCAAAACATCTTGTGAACAGTTCTGTTGAGTGTTAATGACCTAAAATCTCTGTTGACAAAGTAATCAAACTACTTTTTCAAATGTTTCATTGACAGAGAACGTCTTGTTGTGAAACTCCATCAGTCGGTTATAAATTATTCGTTCAACCTCAAAAAGCAAATTCGATGGCATCACAGCATCACAGGAACAGTTTGGCATTTTTTTGTTATACAGTCCAAGTATTCATGTACGGAAGTGAAAAAAATGTCCACAACAAAAAAACAAGTTTCACTCCCTCTGAGGGACAAGAGAGACATTATTTTTGTTCACAGACACATAAGAAAATTATAATTAAAAAAATAAAAAATTTTCTGATGAACCATTTTCTAAATTCTAAGGATGTTTTTTTTTTGTCATGTTAAGATAATTGAAGAAATTTCTTTTCGCTCGGTTCAGCAGAAATAATTGTTTTTCTCCTTAAAAATAATAATAAAAAAACATTTAACTTTCTCAACTCGTACAAGTGCATTTTTCATTTTTCCATGTGTGAAACTGATTTTTTTTCCCTTTTCCAGGTAATTTTGTTTTTATGTGTGAAACAATTAAAAAAAACATGTTTCTTTTTTTCTTTTTCACATTTTTTCACACACTAAAAAAAAATCTCTGAAATCTCTTTTATTTTCACTCTTTCACACAATTTTTTTTCATCCGATTAAATTTTAACGCATGAATTTAGTTTTTCTCCTTAAATTAGATTTGTACTTGATTTCACAGAACCAAAAAAACAGTTTCTCCTTCCTTAATGTGTGTAAAAAATTTAATGAAGAAAATATTTTACATCTTTCTTTACAGTACAAAAAAAGAACCTGTGTCTTGTTTTTTATGTTCGCACAACTCAAAAAACAAAAAAAATCTGGTGTTCCATTCTCTAAATTTCACATTTTTTTGTGTCATGTATTGAGACGATTGAAGAAAATTATTTTTGCTTAAGCTTTGCTTAAAAATAAAAAACGTTTAACTTTCACACTTGACATCTTTTAGTTTCACTCATTTAAAAAAGTACCCTGAAAATGTGATAAA
>CAEMYA010000051.1:678386-688689 GCA_903131615.1 Diplodus sargus
CACACAGTCCACACACACACACACAAGCTCATCAGTGACAGAATGGGTCACATTTGGTCATCTGAAGATGTTATTATTCCACCGATTCAAACAGAAAACTATGATTAGTTCCTCATTATGCTGTCGTCTCCCTCACACACACACACACACACACACACGCACACACACACTGACTGATAGCTGTGTATCACTTTCTGCTTAGAGTGTCAAGCTGCCTTATTCAAGTTAATTAGCTAAAGTGCAATTCTGTCAGTCTGCAGGCCTAAATACAGAAGGGTCTCTCTCTGTTAACGTGCCATACAGACACCATCTGCTGAGACAACAGCAAAATATATTATTTATATATATATATATATTTTATTTATTTTGGACTGATTTTATCTTAAAAATAACAAACACTGACACGGAAGCAGGGCTTGAAGGCTTCATCGTGCAGCAACAGCTCATTAAAAGACATTCGAGCGCTCGTTCGCAGACGGCGTCAGCGGCTCAGACTGAAGTGTGATTATAAAGTGTGAAAGTGGACGAGCGTGAGACGAATCCTGCAGGTGTGTGAGCGTCGACTTCTGGTCATTTCATCAAAAAAAGCTTTGAGGAGACAACATGCAAATGTAAAAAAGAGTTAATAGAGATGTTTGTGGAAGTTTTATCGAAAATCACAGGGTTCATTTTCTATTTTTATTTTAGAATATGTTATCAGACTGAATTCAGGAATAGTTGAGAAATGTTGAGAATATGACGTTTAAACAGTCAAACATCCGGCTGAGTGAAGGCGATAACTCCGCTGGCGAGCGTCTGGTTTGGTTTGTATTTCTATTAACCAATCACAGCGATGTGCCACTGCAAACTAGTGCCGCAGGATGTTTTCTGCTCGTTACAGTTACGTGTGAGAGAGACATTTTCAAACTGCAAGAATTCATTCGCTTAGGAACTTCATGCTAACTTTGCACCCAGCAGTTAGCTTGCTAACACCATGCTAACACTGTTAGAGAGCTGTAATGTTAGCGGTCAGTAAACTGGAACCCTTGGTGCCGACAAAGAGCCACAGTTAGTTTTTATTATCCTCTCCTCCATTGTTATTTCATGAATGTCCAGAAATCAGTGACGTTAACATCAGTGTGAATTTCAACACTGATTACCTTTCGTTAAACAGCATTTCGAAAAATTCTTGCTTGAGCAAGATATTTTCAACTCACGACTGATGCAAATAGGCGTCTTTTCATTCGACTAAGTATGTAATTGTTTGGTCTAAAAGCCCCATAACCCAGTGTTTTGGTCTAAAAAGCAGAGAATGTCATGATGTTTCAGAAAAAGTGTGGCTGGAAACTTAAAACACTGGCAAAGCTGATGAGAGACACGGTGAGCAGCTCAAACATTGTAATGTTAACATTAGGTTAGCTAAGAGTACACAGCTAAACCAAAGTCAATTTACCTCGCCATGGTCCTCTCTCAGCCTGAGATGCATCGTGTGCCAGAGCTGGTGGTGAAGCGTCTCCATTCGGTCTAAAAGAGGATTTTTAATTTACAAAATGTAACATTTCAGGCTCCATTTCTGTCCCGTCCTGATTGTCAAATACAAATAAGAATCCCTCTGAAGACGAGACCATCTCGATTCGGCCTTCTGATTTTTCGGATGCGGTCCCTAAATTGAGACCCAGCTCGTGACTTTGAGACGGACCAACAAACACAAAGTCGTTCTAGAAAAGGGAAGGTTCGTCGAAGGGGTAAACACACACACACACACACACACACACACACACACACACACACATTTTGGAGCGCCACCAAACATTTACGTTGCATTTCGTTTAAAATCTTCAGAGACTTTTAAATAACAAGCCGAAGAGATCATTAGATGCATAAAGAGAAATATAGACTGATGCAGGATGAGTCAGTCTGAACTCTGGTTTATTTGTGTGTGTGTGTGTGTGTGAGAGAGTCGCTACTCAGCACACGGCAGCGTTGTGCTTTGATGGCTCAGCACAAAGAGGAGGTGGATGTGTAAGAGTTTGCTTGTTGTTCTTGTCATGCGTTTGTTTTTGTGTTTAGATGCCCCAGTTAAAACTCGGCGCTTTGTTCCTCAAACTAATACGAGCCCACACGACGCTCGAAACAACAACACTCACGCACACACACAACATTTTTTACATATGCAAATGTCGTTGGCAACACAGCGTTAGTCAGGGATTTCACAGATACTTTAATCACCAAGGGCAATACGAGCGGAGGAGTTTGGAGAGATGGTGCATGAATTTACAGCTGACAGAACCAATAGTGAAATACAGTCCGTGAACAAGAGACGTTGTCAGCTTACTGCAGCTGTAACGGAGCTCAACGCACAAACACATCACAACACATGACACCATAAGACAGATTGTTTTCCACTGACTCATGAATGAAGGATACAGATCGATCCCAGATGGTTGAAGAGGTAACATTCTTAATTCACTTATACACACTTATCATCTGCTGTTGAATACTTTCTACCAATGACTTCCCTGTGATTCACACCTGAGCAGCATTTCCTCTGCTACGTAACTTGGAATGACTTCAGTAAGTCTTTCAGGACAAGGATGTTGGATTTACAAACCAAGGCTTCCTCTTTCTCTGGCATGATAGCCAACGTGTTTTCAACTCTTGTTTTCCACAGACGGTTTATCTGCGTGTAACCAGAGGTCGCTCAGATGTCACTGGTCAGTCCAACTCGGACGCAACGCTTCTGATACTAAAAACTTGTCAGCAAGTTGCTGTTGCAGTTTAATGTTTTTCTTACTCTTTATAGGAGCACATGTGATTGAATCTGTTCCCAATGATATCAACCAAGCTGTGGAAGACAGCTAAAGCTAAGATTATAGGAGACCAACGCAAAGTCCATCATGTCACTTGGTTGAGTCACAGCACGGATTTATGACTATAATGTCCTGATCTGACATCATCACGATCTTAAAGTGACTACCAGGAAATTTAAAGTGTTTATGAAACAGTCTTGTGATTCCTCTGGGGATTAAAGACGACCTGTAACAGCAAACGAGACCATCAGGAAAAAAGACAAAAGACAATACATCTCCTCATCGTGGTCCGTCCGGTGGTCTCTCTGTCACCAGCTTCCAAAACAACAATGGCAAAGATCCTTAAAACAGATCGTTCCACTTTTGTCCACAGGGGCGCTAGAATCAACAGAAACTGAAAGCACCTTCCCAAATATTGTCTGTCTGTCTCTTTATCCCACCTAACTACCCACACTGTTCAAGAATTACATATTCACTGGCCTGTAACTGTCATTTGCTCCCAGAAACTCTAATGGCAGTGCATTACATTAATGAGTTACTGGGGACGGCGATGTAATTACATTAATGCGATTACGGTAATGTAGACGGTAACCTTAAATCATAAAGTAATGGTACAGAGTGATGTGTTACGGGGAGTTCTCACCCCTCTGGCCAAGAAAACCAAACTGCACTTCTGTTGCATTTCACTGAAGCACATTTAAAAAAAAATGTTTTATTCAAATTGGTTTGAAAGCACCGCGTCTGATTTGATTTGAGACTTCATGCGATAAAGATTTGCGCCTCTTCAAGCCAACGCCAAAGAGTATTGGAAGGTCAGCAGAGGGAGACCGAACCACCAGCTGTCAATTACAGTAAGAGATGAACAAACAAAACAAAAATACCAACATATCCGAGCTCTCTGTGACGCAGACATTATCTCTGTGCATGACTGTGATGGGGCAGTTGTAAGAAGGAACAGTGAAATTGTCAAAAGTGAGTAATCTTTTTAATTTAGTCGGTGTGAGTGTAATGGTGAGGAACACAGTGAATAGGGCAGAATCAGTGGCATGAATAAAAATGATTGTCTTATTAGAGAAAAGCCAATGTAAGGACAATCACGACATTTCCGAACCCCGCACTGCCACATAATGGATCATATTTCACTGACATTTAAAAACATTACCAGTGGGTACACGTACATGAATATAAATGCAGTTATTGCATCGTTCTTCTCTGTGATAGCGATGCCAGCAGCTCAGTTGCCTCAATAGAATCTGCTTGAGATTGTTTTTTAAATATCTTTAACCATGAAACCGCGGGATATTTTCAAGACGTTAACAAAAGTGGACATCTTTGACGAGACATCGGGACAATCTCCAGCTGCGTTTCTGGCAACAGAACCAAGTATTTTAAGCCAAAATATAAGATGTTCCAAAACCTAACCTGAGCGTAAACCATAAAACTAAATATTGAACCTAAAATAACCTTAAATTACAACTTGTCCAGAGTTTGCAGAAAAGTACATTGCATATTAGACATGGCTAGAAGTCCTATATAAATGACATTGGTTGCATTTTGATTAGATGTAACAATTGGTCCCTTTCAAATAAACTGTTTAATCAATAAATTACATTTTCCTTTTTCGAGCAACATTTCAAACTAACCAACTAACCAACAACAATTAATGTTGGCTTGCAACATGAAGTAATAATACAATTGTTTTAAATGAAATGTCTTACTGTCAACACTGGCAGTAATCCTGTTACATCCTTATGTGACGACAACACTGACTTTACATCTGCAAACAATCAATTCTCCGACATTAAGGTCCAACTACGGAAGCCCTGAGGGGAAAATGAGGACATTTGACTGAAGTCCGATATAAATTATTTCTCTCCTGTGTTTATGACTTGAGGTTGTAAAAAACTGGTGAAAAAAAAGTTTGAACAGGATAACCTTTATAAATTCTGTGAAAACACATTAACATTTTTTTGTGAGGAAATTGTTTTTCCAGGAGAATTTTTATCATTTTTTTGCTATTTTTTTTTAGCTTAAAGAAAGTGATACAATTTCAGGAAACTATTTTTTTTTTTTCCTGTTCTTTTTTCAACAAAGGAGAAATGTTTGTTCCAGGACAACTTTAATAGCATAATTTTCATGGATTTTACTTTCAAGTATAAGGCTGAGCATTTTTTTAAAAAAAATTTGAAGAGATTTTTTTTTCTGTACAAAAAATACATAAAAAAGCCGTTCAGGACTCACTGGACTAAAAGTATTTGTGTTTTCTTTCAGGGGAGTTGAGGCTAACAGTTGTTTTCATTAAGTATCTCCTGCCAAAACTTTATTTTCACTCAGTTACACACATGCAAAAAAACAACACGCTGTTAGTCAAAAAATATTTTTCTGTATTTCAGTTACACACTAGATAATACAACGTTTTCTCTTGCTTTCACACAAGCAAAGAAAATCTCCTGAAAGAATTTTTTTTTTGTTTTCTTTCGCTATGTCACATTTTTTTCACATTCACAAATTTCAGGTGTTTTTACACACACAAAAATTAATTAACTTTGTGGGATTCTTTTTTTTTTCTCAATAGTTTGAAAGTCATGAACTCAGAAGAGAAAATAATCAAGACTAAAGACTTCCTCACTTGCCCCTCAGGGCTTCTGTAGTCAGCTGTTCTGCTTCAGTAAAGACTGATAAACAAACTGATTTTTAAAGACGTTTCAATCATTCAAACTGAACATTTGAACTTACACCAGAATACCGTTTGGGTCTCTTGCCTTTGTCTGCAGGATCGTGGGCTGAGTCAGTCTGTCCTCCTCTTTGTTCCAGGCTGAATTATCTCTATAACTATTAGATGGAAATTTTGCACAGACATTTATGTTCCCGAAGATGAATCCTAATTACCGCGATGATTAGGTTAATACTTTGCTTTATGACCAAATACCCACAAAGCTAACGACATTTCCATCAGCCTCAGCTGCACTTTCTGTTTATTGCAAATTAGCAGCTACCGCAATTTTTTTTTTTATGTTCTGCAATTGTACACAATAAACTCTATTTTCCAGCTCGCTTATTCTTCATTCCTTCTTTCTTCAAGAAGGAAAAACACAGTTTGAAGGTTAATTCTGAGGTTCACGCGACGTCTGGGTGTATACAAAAGTGTTTTTTTTATGAGGCCGACTTCACGTTTGTAATGGTTCACTTGCACGCCATCCACCTATTCATGTGGTCAGCTTTGTGAATAATATCAATTCTCCATGGGAAACTAATGAGCGGCGGACATGCCCACCGGCCACAGGGGACACAATCCATTCCTTCACACTGGGCGTCTGTTGGGAGACAGTGTTGTGTCTCCCCCGTCTGTGTGTGTGGAGCTGTTCCCTCAATGCTCTGCCATATGGCCGCTGTGTCAGAACCCTCCAGGATTTTTTTTTTTTTTTTGGAGAGTCACCCCGTGGTCCTGACTCTCTCTTCCCAGACGTGGCCCACTCATGCTGGGCCAAGATGGGGAGGCAGCGAGCCCCCCCTGGATGGTAAGAGGGAGAGACAGTCTATAAAAGGGACATTTTAACATTTGGAGAGGCGAGAAATGGAGAATATGGGTTGAAAAAAGAAAAGATTTAGAGATGATCTCGACGCCGTAAAGAGAAAAAAGTCAGCTGAGAGAGAAAGAGGGAGGAGACGGGGATGTCAAAAGAGATGGAAACGCTGTCAGATGCGGAGAGAAGAGACAGATTGAGGAAGACACACAGAAGAGAGAGAGGACTATTCAGTCGCAAAATAAAAAGGGCAGGGAGGAAGAGGAGGGTAGGATGGTGCAAACAGAAAAGAAAGAGAAATGATGAGCGAAGGAGAGAAAAGGAGTGAAAGAGAGGAAATGGAGTGAGAGAACGTGAAGAGGCCAGGTGCAGCGGCAGAGCAGATGGAGGGAAGGAGAGAGGGAGGGAGAGAAAGAGTGATGGCAGGGGGGAAACAGAGAGAGTGGAGAAGTTAATGTCTCGACCGTTGTGTGATGGGGCGTGTCTGTTTCAATGCCAGCCCGCTTTTCCACACACTCATTTAAAGACCTCCTTTTCTTTCCCTTTCCCCACAGTCTTCTCCTCTTTCTCTTTTCAAGCTTCCTCTTTCTTTGCTTTGTCTCAGTTTCTTGCTCTTTCTCTCACAGATTCAGTTCACTGCACTGGTACGACTGTACATCGCAGAGAGGCGACAAACCGTTTACCGAAATATAACTTTGACACAACTTTTTTTTATACACTTGAACTACAGCGGATGATTTGGTTCGAAGGCATTTAGTATCATAGTAACCAATATCTGTGTTAGCCGTTAAGTTGCTCAAAAGTCTGAGACAGTATAAGGTGATAAAATGAATGACGAAATATCATCTAAAGGATGTCAGTTTCTTTCATAACAGCCTTGGATTAGTGGAGAGCTTTTTTTTAATGTCTACTAGTAGGCTGGACGACAAAGCTGCTTTGTACTAAACTTTAACAAACTTATTTTTTCTCAATTAAAGTCACAACTTCCGGCCTGTTTGATGAGCGTCCCAACCATAATCTATAAGCTTTTGTTGCCTTAACATGACCTCAGTTTGGATGTGAACCCTGTACGATGTGTGTTCAACTTCTACCCAAACCATCTTCCATGGCTCTTAAATGTCGTGTCTCATTCTGTCAAAGAAACGTGGATGATGCAGACATCAAAGAAAGTCCTGCCGAGTCCCAACATAAATAAACATTGTGTCCATGTACACAAATCCTGTCGATGATACCTGGTGACAGTTTAACAAGCTGCTGTGAGACCGTGTGAGTCCACCAGCAAGTTAACCTACTCATCAAACTCTCTGCAGAATAAGCATATTCCCCAAAATGTGCAACTATTATTTTAACTATCTGTGCTTGTGTATATGTGCTGTTTAAATCTTTCCATTATCTCAGTGTCCACACACACACACACACACACACACACAGACACACATCTGTCCAACACTGAAGTCCTGGAGACGGTTTGCCGCCGCAGAAAGCAGGGTGGAAGTAGCATGAACAATCTCTCTTCTTTTCTGCCACGGGGTCACTGGAGCGGCGCGGACATAAACATAATAATCCCTTTGAGCACCGCGGGGGACAGGATGCCCTTATATGGAAGCGAGGAGAAAGGGGGGCGTGGCTGGCCGCGTCGGGGAGCTTGACATGGCGGAACGGCTGAATTATATTGGAAGGCCTGAGAAACAGTCGAGCATCCAGACTGTTGGACTGTCTGTCTGAGGCTGGAACACACACACACACACACACACACACACACACACACACACACACACACACACACACACACACACACACACACACACACACACACAAACACACACTCTGCTTGTCTGTCTCCTTTTCCTCTTCCCCCTCTCCACCCCTCTGTCCTTCATGCCTTTTTTCTCTAACACACTTTATTTTTTCCCGAACCCATCTGTCATCCACGGCAACTTTCACTTCCTTTATTCTTTCTTTATTTGTGACTTCTCTTCTCTCCCTCCAGTCCTCCCACTCCTTCCACCTCCGATGCCCACACCTGTTAGCTCTCTGTGCAACGTCCAACATGTTCCACCAGGATCGGCTAAACACTGAATGATCAAATTTCCTCTGAAACAACCGTTTCACCTCCCTCACAGTGCACGAAAACTGTTTCTAGTGTCTTGTGTCAAGCAATTCCAAAACTCTGCTATTTACAATGAATGATGTTTACTGTCACAGATGTCTTACAATGCTGTCAACAGCTTGGTTTTTGCAGTGCAGTTCATCCAAATTCTAAAAACAAAAATAAATTCTGTTTATCCTACTTTCTATCAAACTCAAAAGTTAATCATTTGGATTATTCAAAGTAAAACAAGCATGGAGAGAGAAGACATTGATAAATTTGACACTCTGGACAGAACAAACAAAAGTTCTTTCTCCTCATTTTTCATTCTCTATCCATATTCTTTACAGTGTTGACACACTTCTGGACTGCTCTTCTTTCTTTCATTCTCTCTGTTTTTCCTTTCTAAGCTTTTAGAGTCGAGGATAGATGGTGACACAGACTATGAGGCCCTTTGAGGCAAATTTCTAATTTTGGGATGTATAAATAAAACCGATTTGACTCTGGAGGTCATTGATTAAATACTGAGGAATGAACTTTCCAATACTTCCCACCATAAATCCACTCATGTAGTTCATGGGACATTTCTGGCTGGGATGATCTACACATGCAACAGTGTAAAACTATCCAAGAGTGGATTAATGTGTGTGTGAGTCCTGACATCTTAAACCCTCAGTGAGGACGCAGAGGAACTAAGTCATTGTCATTATAGATTACTGTTAGAATAAATGCAGTCGACTTTGCTTCAGGCAGATTGACATCAATCTTTTTCTCTCACTCTTGGGAAAAAAAGGAAATATGTGTATTTCTCAATTTTGTTAGGGAGCTTCTTTGCTTTAGCAGAAAATCATCTTTCGGTTGATATGACACTACTTGACGAAAAGTGGTGATCAGGGAAACAACCTCGAAACGGGGAAGTACCAAAGTACACAAGTTGTCATTACTGTGGTGGCAGTATTTCATTAATAGTGCCCCTGTAGGAAAACACTGCCTACACTTTATATAGTTTCTATGTGTGTGCAGAGGACCAAGATGTGGGCACTGGAATCTGACAGAATGTGTGATTGAGAGTGGACAGGAGGGCAAGAGCGAGGGCAGATTGTCCACTAGTTAATCGATAAAAACAACAAAAGTATGAAAAGCTTTAACTGGTCGACGAATATTTGTGTGGGAAACACCTGAAAGGTTGCAGTGGCAACCCTCTGACCAGTGAAAAGCAGCAAGTAGCAGCTGGTTGTGTTGACAGTGTTTAAATAAACCTCTCTGTTGTGTGAGGGAGGTGTATTTACTGTTCAGCTCATCTAAACACTGACTGAGGGAGACAGGAAGTTAGCTAAACGCTTACAGCAGCTTTAAATCATTTCTTACACTGGATGTCTAACAATTCTGTGGTTGTACGAGCTTGAAGCGTGCGGCTTTGATGAGAGCCTTTTTCTGCTTTAAAATGTGGTGAGTCATTAGCACAATACATAACTGTAAAAGCAAAGTCTGACTATTGTTTTATTCTGGTTAGGAGTGGGAACAGAGCTTGGAGAGAAAGGTTTGAAGCGATGGTGCTGATGTGGGTTTCTGCTTGTGTAGGATTAAATCTGATCATTAACAACCCTCTGCTATCTCTCTCTCTCCATCCTTCTCCTCACCTCTCCTCAGCATCACTCTCCTCCTCTCTCCTCCCTCTGCTCCTCTGTCCTGAAAGATTTTAAATGTTTAAACAGCGACTGTGGTCAGTCATCAATCAAACTGACACAGATGATTACTGAAGGCGCACACACACACACACACACACACACACACACACAAACTCAGTCATTACTAAACACCTAATGGACACGCAGCCAGGCACTGGCCTTTAAGCACTACGTCCGTCATTTACACACACACACACACACACACACACGCAC
>CAEMYA010000051.1:688729-729923 GCA_903131615.1 Diplodus sargus
CACACACACACACACACACACACACACTACACTCTCCATCACTCAAGCTCATTAGCCTTCTCTTTTGCTTCATCTATCTTTCTCTCTCTGTGTATTCCTCTTCCTCTTACATTCATTCCACTTCGCTTCCATCTCCTCCTTGCACAAAAAACACCTTTCTCTACCTTTTTCACTCCTTCTGATGACCAGTCTCCATCTTTGCCCCCTCTTCCTCTTCCTCTCTCACTCACTCTCTCTGTCTGTCTGACACATTTGAGTCTTCATTTTTGTCCAACTGCATCTCCATCTCCTTTTGTCTCTCCTCCCACCACACATGCAGGGCGTCGTCGTCTGTAATAAATCTTGTTTCCTGTCCGCTGAGGCTGATGCGGCCCGCAGCTCTATGCAGAGTGATAGATGATACAATATTGAGCCATTGTAAAGCTGCGACGGAGATCTAGGGTTCTCATAAGAAAAGGGCCCCCGTAGCCTGTAGGGAGAGAAAGACAGAAAGTATGTGAGAGGAAGAGAAAAGCCAGAAAATGTGGGAAAGGCGAAAAAGAAAATGAGTATTTATACAGAGCCGGAGAGAGGGGGAAAGCGAGGGCGGCTGGAGAAAATAAGGCACATTGGTAAGAGTGTGGTTATGAATTATTTAGGTGTATTACCTAATAAAAAATGTGATAATTTATTTCCACTACAATACAAAAATATTACAGTACAGTGGCTTATGGCAGGAATTTCAGAAAAGTAAGAAGCAATATGACAACAAAAGTAATCTATTGTATATGTAATGACATTCCCTACACAGCGATGGAGGAAGAAGAAGAAGGAGGAAGGAAGGAAGAAGAATCTTCAAGGTCCTATTATTGTAGAAAGTGAGATTTCCATGTCTTTTGTCATTATTTAGGTGCTTTATAAATACTGACCAAGTATCATATAAGTACAGCCTGTAAGGACATTGACACAGTACGCCACATACTGTACAACTGAAGAGATACCTTTATATGCTTCTTTCTAAAGTGGAGGCAAATGACAATTATTTGTCTATAACAGGACCGCCAAGACATTCAGATCGGTTGTGATGTCAAGACTACACAGCCACCCCAGCATAGCAATGATTGCAAAAACACTGGCTGGGTTGATGTGAAAACATGATGGGGGTTGCATGCTCAGAACTGTGAGAGCTGACCGATCAGAGCAGACTGGGCTTGTCATGAGGCGATGGGCTTTAAGAGACATGCCCTACAACAGTGTGTTCAGACAGAGTGAATAAATGTGTTTTTGAACGTTAAAGCATGTACATTTTCTCTTGTAGATACCCAAAACTGAGGCATCTGACTATGGGACCGTTAATTATCGTAATTTTAAGCTGTAAAACTGACCTTGAATCCATCCTGCCTCATACAGACAACAGTAAATCTTTGTGAGTTTGATTAGGACAACAAATCCTATTTTTAGAGAACAAGACATCTATGTGTTTGTGCACAAACTGCTGCCAGTCTCTGTCACACTGTTTGCTGCAGTGTTTAGTCTGATAAATAGAGCCACCTGTGGTCCTCTATTAGGGATAATGACATCTCACACACACACACACACACACACACACACAATACACACTGCCGTTCACAGTCATCCAAAAGCATTTGGGGGAGCAGGAATGTACACAGAAAGAGGGAGTCGTGTAAGCACAATGAGGCCGTCCTCACCATAAAAATGACAGAAATGCAAATATTTAACGTGACTTGTGTTTATGTTTCCTGAGACGTGATCTCTTGTGGCCATGACACAGTTATTGTGCTGTAACACTGCACAGAGAGGAGGTCGGAGTGGATGGTTTGGTGTACAAAGTGTTTGATTTTCACAGCAACTCAACGTTGCCAAAAGAGAACACCTCACTGTAGATGTTGTCTTTTTCACATTTTGCTTTTCACTTTTGCTTAATTTTCATCTAATCTGATGCACATTAGTTTTTAATCACAGTTTGCTTACTCTGGTGAAAATCAAAGCCTTCCTGTGGTTTGTCTTTGGGAAGCTCTTAATGTGAAGCAGGAGCAGTAGGAGCTGTTCAGTCGGAATCAGCTGCTTACAAAAACTGCAGGGTGGGGTTTGCAGTAGATGTCTGTTGTCTGCCTTGAAAAAGTGGTATGTTCTCTCTCATCATGTTATCTTTCTTATCTCGTTTTCAATTTTTGTTTTATTGTTTCATTGTTTGGTACCATGTTGGCCCGGATCATTTTGGTCAATAACAACAAGCCACCTCCGAACACAGCTCACCTGCTGCTGTGAAAACAGAATCAAGGCTGGAAAAAATGTGAGTTGTGTTTTCTGGGTGACTTTATAAGACATTATAACTCTGCTAAGGGATAAAGTGGCTGTCCAAAAAAGAGACCAGTGGTGGAAAGAGAAATGACGGTAAAAGCAAGGTGAGCAGATTAAAGTAGTTTGAGATTAAACGATAAATAAAGTGGAGGATTAAGTAGAACTAAATTGTGGGGATAAGGAATAACCATCTGAGCCGAGAACAGAAAATGTCTGGCAGAGTCATTCACAAAGTCAGGTGATGGTATAAATGGTGAAAGCAAGAGTGAGTTTCAAAAGTAATGGGCTTATTTCATCCAACCACAATGTTTTCCTGAACATAACCAAGTGGTTCAAGTGCCTAAACCTGACCAAACGGCAACCATATGACAAAGGTCTCGTACATTTCTTGTTAGTACGCTGTAGTCGTGTTGTGGGAGTCATCAGCAACAGATTTATTCAGTGGTTTAGGTACGAGGGTTGGGTTGATGAACTATGCCATCATCCATCTCCAATGACTGACAGCCATCTACCACTAATCCCTGACCATCGTAACATCGTGATTTAAAAGGCTCCCCACTGACGGCTACAGTGGTAAGCTAATATGCAACTGCTGCATTATGACAACACTGAGTGGACACACTGCCTCAAATTCATAAACAATGTCATTGGGCATCGCAACGTTTCACTCTAGACATCGTCATATGCCAATTCAGCAGACATCACCCAACCCCATATGAGGGTATGTAGCTTCATTTTATATTAGCGACCTGCAACCAGCCGAGGCAGATTGCCAGCCAGCATTGACTATGGTCCTGCTCTGAGGTTTCTGCCTGTTGAAAGGCAGTTTTTTCTCGCCACAAGTCTTTACTCGCAGGGGAAATTTTGGGTCTGTAAATAAATTGAGGAAGGTGTATAGATTCAGACCAGCTAAATTTGAAAAGTGTCATGACATGACTTTTGTTGTGAATTGGAGCTATACAAATAAAATATTGATTGATTGAACTGGGTAGGACACGCTTTACATGCAGCAACAAAAGCTTGCAACCAGAACCTAAACACATTATGATGGCATGTCGAAACTTTTTTGTGTACCCAATATTTAATCTGCACCATTTTTCTTCCCATGTTGGAACTGTTAGTTTGATTCCCTTCCAATCGTTAATAATATGGTGTTTATGTTCTTTGTACATTTTGCTTGTTTTTTTCCCTGTTTGTGATTTTGTGTACATGCAGCATGTGTGTGTTCCTGTTGGATGCATCCAGTCTAATTGTAGTCAGGTGCAACATAATGAGCCAAGAACTCTCCAGGTACACTGCTGCAGTTTTGGACAAGCCTCCCTGTGGTAATTATACTGTATGCCTGCATGTGTGTGCATGTTTTTATAAACAATCAATATCAATATATAGTACACTTTAATTTACATAAAAAATAACACATTGTCATGGTGACTGTGTTAGAAAACAGACACGGAGCAGCATTAGCATTCATGTTTCTGTCCAGCTGATGAATGTGGACTAAATATTCACTCTGCTCTCAGCTCTGTTTTGGTCTTCACCAACTCCTGAGGGAAATATCTGGTTCTGTAGCAGCTAAATGCTGCTCTATGTTCACCGGCTAGTTGGTAACTTTGTCAGTGTGCTGTCTGTTCCCAGACAGGTGCAGTTGGTTTTATCAGCGCTGCCTGTGGAGTAGCAGGCAGGACAGAAGGTACAGGGGCCAAATTGATTGAGAGCCACTGTTTAAATCAGAATGAGCTTTTATTTACAGCTGCACACCGAGGTTCCTCCAGTCTGAGCAGTTGTTGCTCACAATCACCAGCTGTCACTCACCACTACATGCTGAGACAAGAACACACAAATACACGCACATTCAATACACTTGAAGGTACAAAAATGGTCTGCACCTTAAACACACACACACACACACACACACACACACACACACACACACACACACACACACACACACCATGTGTGCAGGAGGAGCTGGGAGTCCAATAACCTTCTCTTAACTCAGCAGGAAATGGATGAGCATCCCCAAATCTTTCTCTCTTTTTTTTTCACTTGCCAACTTACGTTTTAATTTACCTTGAAGCTTCTTTCTGTATTTTTTTTTCTGCATTACTGCTTGTTGCTCATCATAGACATTATTTAGACCCCATCTTAATCTGGAAGCGTCAGATGTGTGAGCTTGACCGTGCATGGAGGGTATAAATAATACAAAAATAATTTGGTAAGGTATGGTAAGGTACTAGGAGTGGGGGGAAAAAAATCGATTCCCAAAAGAATCATGATTCTTATCTCCCACGATTTGGAATCTAATCACACACGTCAACCATCGGTTTTGTAAAAGTAGTCGTTGCGGACGGCATAACCGACCTGCAAGAGTAGTGCGACACCTGGACAATTCACAGTGCGTACATGCTACAATTATTTTGAAGCAAAACAAATATTAATGACACAGCATGTTTGTGAACACTGTCGTCACACAACGTAACGTTGACGGAGTAGAGCAGCGATCAGCAGTAACAAACGGCCATCTGACAACCGCTAACAAGCTAACAAACACACACTGTAGCATTCAACACATTAAACAAACTCTGCTTCTGCTAAGCATCGTTTACATCAATGGACCCCAGGAGCAAAAAGTGCACCAGAGACACTGCTGGTCTTATAACATTAATAACACAGCTAACTGTATTGTAATTGAGCATTTTTCACAGTGTGGTAGTTGGACTTTTACTTAAATAAAAGGATCTAAATACTTCCTCTGCCACTGGTCGATATCCATGCATGAACTCATAACAGGAGTCATCTGTCACTCTCCATCAGGTGATGAATAATACACCAGTCTGTCACCAATCCAATAAGCACACACTGCCCCGAGCCGCCGGTGAATGCACAACATGGTGAAACACACAAATACACACATACAGCAAACCACACAAATAACCACAAATAAAACCCCTGCAAACACACACACACACAAACATTCTGAGCTGTGATTGATGTGTTTGGAGCTCTGTTCACATGTGAAGCCATGGGGGCATTATTAGAAAATTAATGATAGAGGACTTTCATCCCTTCGAGAGGTAAAGAGCGCAACACACAAACACACATATACACGTACAGAGGAAAAGAGAGGCATTATTAGAAACCTCATGACGACAGCCCCGGCTTATATTATGACTTATTTCCTCTTTCTTTTTATTATGTGACATTTTTCAAAACAGAATATCACAGAACCACCAGAAGCCTAATTTTCTCTCCAAAGAATTCCATAAAAACAAAAATAGAACAAAGAGAACAAAGACAACCACTACGGCAAATAGTCACCTTTACATGAACATCAGTATGTATGCAGACTGACCACAATGCACTTCATCAGGATCACATTTTAAAGAGCTAATGCTCCATAATCGTGTATGACTCAACCTCAACTCATTTCCTCTGCTCTGATTTCTTCTGGTAGATTTTTTAAGGTTCCTCAATTGCAAAAAGCGATCGTTCATATCTATACCATGCATATATCACCTAACACCAAGAGGTGTTTTTGGCCACAGGGGTTGTGCATTAAATCTTCAAAGCCACCTATGAGGGTAAACATGATGCATCATGTCAGCTGAATATGTTAGATACAGTGACGTGTGTATGTGAATATAGGATTGGGTATATTGGTTTTCTCTGATGGCAGAATTGCTTCGCTTAGTAGTTTATTGCCTCCTCCTGATGGGTGATTTTGTAATTATGTTAGGTCATCGTGCGTATCAGCCCAAGACAAGTTTCCCATGTATAAAAATCAAATTAAATCAAACCTGTAAAAGGTCATATTGATTTAGTAGATTACAACAGAGGGTTTCTCAGTCTTCTCCTGCCCATGACTCATCATTTCCATTTGATTTAATAAGTTTTATCATATCAACATTTCTACAATTTTAGTTGTATCATGTTCAGATAAAACTTTATCAACTTGAATGTCAGGAGGTTGAGGGCAAGGTGGTGGTGTTGAAGGTGGGGATGATAGCTGCCAAGTCAGATACCACTATTTCAGACAGTGGTTCAACTCAAGCTAGAGCAATTATAGGTCCTGGTGTGCTAAAGCGTGCCGATTATCTATTTTTCCAATGATCAGTATCAGTGATTTTTCTGTCAGACTGCCGATAAAATGAACTAATTCAAAAATGTGCTACTTTGGCTCTGATGGAACATCCTCTTACACAATGTCACGCAAGCAACAACATCTGAGTGGTAACATGTAGCAATTAATAGACACAAGGTGTAAAGTAGCAGAAAATGGAAATAAAATAATTGTACTTTTGTTTGAGTGAACTGTACTAAGGAGTCCTTCCCTGCTGGTGGTCCGAAAATTGAGACACAAGTTACATTTTTACAACAAATGAAAATCGGCAACACATTTAGCTTTTTTGTGTCCTTGATTTCTAATAATTAATATTGGTCGACCCATAGTCTAAACATTTTGTACGTGCCAAACAACTGAATATTTTCAATGAGATGTTTGGACAATTTCCAGCCATGTTAGTGCCAACAGACGCTGGTAAGCCAAAACACGATCAATTCCTCACCCTGACCAATTGATTTTCCTGTTGTGCTGTGAAAGAACCAAAACTGAAAACTGAAGGAACATAAAAGCTGGAACGTCAAAAAATCTCAAGATCCAACATACCATGGTTTGTAGAAACCTACGCTGCCAACATTAATTCTGCCAATTGGGTTTTCTTCCCTTTTTTTCCCTTCATTGTTCTCCTCTCTTATGAAATATTTTATCATGACTGTCTTCCCTGCCTGCTCCTTTCTGTTTTATTATTTCCAGCCCCTCTTATCCGTTTGTACAACATTTCATCAGTCACCATTACTGCAGAGCACATTCTGTTATGATGATATCAGTCTTTCCGTTCAGTAGCCTTCGGCTTATCTAAAACGGCTGCTCAGCCACAAACACTTGTGCTCTTAGAGGTGGCTGTTGACATTAAGACTCTTAAACTATCCAAGGCTGCGGTTTCCCCCCCTTGCTGCATTGTGTGTGTGTGTTTCGAGTTATGCAGATCCAGCCACAGTGTGTCTGTAGCAGGTCTCATTGCCTCAAGTAGGCACTACAGTCGTACACACACTTCAGATATAGAACAGAAGCAAACATAAACACCTGCAAAGTATGTGTTGCAGAAACAGAAGGAGGCACAAACTCAAAAACATACACGACATAGTGTAGAGTACACACTGCTGACTCCTTACCGTATAAATAGCAACAATAGCCCTCAACAGGGCCTCCGAGGGAGCCACAGAGTGGTCTGCCACCGAGCCAACGCTTTCATCTGGGTAGGTGGCACAAATGCGTGTGAGTCTGTGTGTGTGTGTTGCAGGGGCTGTTGCTGGCACCAGCAGCAGAATGCCTGTGTTTTGTACTCCCTGTCCTCGCCTACGCAGCCAACTTTACCTCACTGCAGAGGCTCAAGCCCACACATACACTACCTGTCAATATGTGTTGGATCAAACCCGATCTGCCCACTGAGCAACCTCTCACTCTGTGAGCGGTTCAGTGTTACACGAAATCACACTTTGAAGATTATTTAAAAATGACTAACAGTGCATCGACAGTGTACTTAGGACAAGTTTAGCCCCAGTGGGAGTTCAGCCTGCTGTCTGTTCTTTATAACAGTAAAGGAAAAGTTCACCCTCAAATGAAAATTCAGTCAGTATCTACCCACACCCGTGCTAAGGAAAAGATGGGTGAAGTATTCTAGTCTACAAAACATTTCTGGAGCTTTATAGCAAAACAGCATTCTCCTGAACAACTGAAGTAGATGGGGACTTAAAAATTGCTGCATACAGCTCAACTGGTGTAACTCAAGTTTCTGGAAGATTCCAAATTGATTTTAAAATACGCTATTTACACATGTGGTCATGATTGTATACCCACTTTAGGGGGTGAGATTTGGACTGTTGAGTTGAAACAGGCAAATTGTGTTTATATATATTTTTACATAATGGAATAAAAGAATGTAAAAACTATTTTCTAACAACTTTTTTGACTTTCCTTGCCAGAATAAATGCTGGCAACATACTGAATATTTCTGCAAACCATGAATATGTTGAAACTTGTCACAAAGTTATTTTGACAACTTAGTGTTTAATTTTGTATTTTATTTTGGTTTGGTTTGGTTTGGTTTGGTTTGGTTTCAGCACAAAAACTAGTGTCCGACCGATAGGGATTTTTTGGCCCAATAACGATAGCCGATATTAAAGGGAGTGCAATCACCGATAGCTGATATGCAACCGATATAGTGAGTTTTTGAGCTGGAATGCAAACAGGCCTTGGATTGTGCATATATTTTGCACCAATATGATTATGCAATAGTACAGTCACAGTAACAGTAGTACAGACAGATGCTTTCTTAAACCAATGTCTTTATTTAAGACTTTTAGCATTTAACATACTTTGCTCCTTTTTTCAGCCATCTGTGTAATAAAGGAAAGAAAACATTTATATTATTTAACCTAAGCATTTTTAAATTTGTAAATAGAGAACCATTTATTTTACTGTGTTAATTCATATTTACATGCATAACAGACAACACAGCGATCTCAGCTGCCTACAGCTGCTGCTGTTATTGTTTTTAACAAAGACAAAAACAGCGATGATTGCTGAAAGGCAAAGCCCGTGTGGCGCTGGCAGCGGCCACAAATAAGAGACACCAGCGTTGATGAGGAAGTGATGCGGCACACTCGTAGCCTTGATGTTAAATATGCCTGACGTTACTTAATTTATTGTGTTATCGCACACACATGGCCAACGTTTCGACCTGGAGGTCTTCATCAGGGCAAAAGAACAAAACAAAGTGACGGAGTTTAAATAGATGCAGGTGGCGAGTTGATGCGGTGGTTGTGTCCACACAGCCGGGTTGGTTTAGGTGACTAAAAGGGGACATTTCGGCGCAGGAGGGAGTGTGGATGCGATCTCCTTCAACCATGCACAGAAAAAGGTAATGATAGGAAAGGTTTTTCTAATTTATTGAGAAACAATGCCCAGGTCAGCAATACATGCCAAAAAACATGTCGTTCATTCGTCCCCTCCATAAACCAACCCAGCTGTGGACACACACAATCAAACCAAGCCAAAATGACGACAATAAAATAAGAGTGATCCCGCGTCGTGTCGGGGAGACTAGTGCTTTCTTGGTTCAATCCTTTTAGCGTTGTATTTGTATTAAACTGTACCCTTCGGTGCTTTTGTGCAAACTTTTAATAACGTATTCAATCAATCAAAAGTTACTGTAGCAAGCGCGTAGTGGGGAGCGTTCCGTGTTGTCTCACAAACATGGGGAAATGAACACAGGACAATCCAGTCCATAATTATACAGCAATTGTGGCTTGTGGAAAAGGGGGAAAAGTCCACTGGTTGTCCGCTGGTTGGTCAGGTGGTCGGGAGGTATCGTGGTGTGGAGTGGGGAAGGGACTTCACTGAAATGTGAGCTGAGCCAAAGTCTCTGGCTGAGCTCAGCGCGCCCCACTGGACAAAATAAATCAGCACACCAGCGCGTGCTTTTGTCATTGTCACACTTTTTCTTTTTTTTTCTATCGGCGCAACATTTCACCGATACGATAGAACCCCTGATAGAAATTGGGCCGTTCTATCGGGCCCGATATATCGGTGGCCGATAATCGGTCGGTCACTAACAAAAACCACTTGGTTAGGGTTAAGAAAACATCATATTTTCACGGCTGAAATATATCCAGCACGACACAGTCTCAAACTGCAGTCACTGACATAGAAGCCTTCTCGTCTGTTACTCCACCACTATGGTCTCCACATCATGATATGAACGTCAGGTCATAACTACGTAATATGTAGGTGACATGACACACATCGTAGAAATATCAACACGGTACATAGCCTGTGACACATACAAATGTGAACTCTTCAGTGGTTTGCAGAAAATGTAAACTATTTTATCCTGGTGACTATGCTGGGGACGGAAGATGAGAAGTTTGAGATGACATGCGGTAGAAGAAAAGGGAATAACGGCAGAAGAGGAGGGTGAACAATCAACAATGTCCAACCGGGATGGTTACAAAAAACAGCGGCAGGGGAGTAAAACACTCAAACAAAACATTAATTACAGAAAGAAACAAAACTTTTAAGGTGAGACTAGCAGATTTCGTGTAACTTTTTTATTTGGTGAAAATTCAGGGCCAGTTGCCAGCAGCTGGCAAACAGCCAAACAAATGAAAACCCATAAATGAGAAAGCAATAAGCCTTATACTGTGATTAGATTTACAAGAATCTTATTTGTACTGGTGTAGTGAGAAAAAAAGAAAAAAAGCTTTTGTCTGATGAAATGTAATTTGATTTAGCAGCATGCAGCCAGTGAGTTCGGGACATTGGGAGAGCAGGGTGCTGGAAGCTGCCAAGACCATGAACAGCTCTCTCACCCAGACGCCCACCCAGGTGGTGGAAGATAAAACAAAAAAAAACATGTAATGGATTTTATACAGTCAATAAAGGAGACATTTAGCACTTAGCTTACTTTATGTTTTCTACAAATTGAAAAATAAGATTCAGTAAGAGGCTGAGCAGCATGCAAATTTAATTTGCGGCTCATTATTTTTATAAAAAGCTTTTTGGTCCCGTCCCCTCTCTGCTTTTGTAAATGCTTTGTATGCTCAAAATGATAATAATAATAATAATAATAATTGAACTTTATCAATTAGAGGAATTTGCTGGGAGCAGAGAAATCAAAGGAAAAATGTGGAGCAGGTGCAAAGACGAAGTCAAAGAAGACAGAAGGGGGAACATTAAATAAATATTTGACTACATTATTTTCAACACAAATAATTATTTCAGTAAATGAAAATAAGCTGGAGAAAAGGGATAAAAAAGGCTGTAAACAAAGAAGGTAAGGCAGGGATTATTCTGCTTCCAGTCATCAGGTTCTGTCTCAGCTGAAGGAAATATTTCATTTGCATTGCCAACAAGGTGGAAATAATGCTAAGATAATCAAATCAACTGTGCTTCTCTAAACCTTACAATGGGGGTTTGCTGAATGCGAACACACAAACTCTCACAGGAAGATTCATCCCTCAGGATGTGTGGAACCTAAATGAAGCCCAATGTTGAGTATTTAATGCAAATTTTCAGTTTTTACTGATTAGATTTAGTTCATTAGGGCTGCTAGGCATTATGCAAATTCAATATTTTTAGTTGACATAATATTAGGATTAATGGGTCATAATAGAGTATCTGTGTGGTTAATGCTATTGTCTAACAGCACGAAGGCTCCGGGGGGCCTCTCAGTTGCACTTACATACAAATGACCCAAGTCTCTTCTACTGCTTTGTGCAGCACATGGGTATTACTGCCTTCCAGTACCAGTTACCGCATTTATAAGGGGAATGCCTGTTAGTGGGAGCTGTGTGGGTTATAAAAAAAAGAGAGGCAGGGATGGAAAACATATAAAGGAGGCTGAGAGGAGGAGTGATATAAATAACACCCTCATAACCTTCCAAACGTATCCAAGCTCCTTTTTTCCCCTAAAAAAATTACTGTCTAAACTGCTACTAAGCTCAAATTGTTGTTTTGGAATGATCAAACACACAGATCATTTACTTTTTTTTTACCATGGCATAGAAAATCCCAACATATGAATGTCTATCACTTTTTATTATCTTTGTTAGTGTGTGTGTGCCTTCAGTGATTTGTGCTACTAAGCAGAGTTAAAATCTGTGTTAGTAGGTTACACACTCAGCAAAGACCAACCACAAGAGACCTGTCTTAAGTGTGTGTTCGCATCTGCAGATTGACGTACACACACGTACACACACACACACACACACACACAGCTATGCTTCCGTTTGTACGAACCTGTGTTAAACTGAATTCAGGATCTGGAAGAATTAGTGCGTACGAAACTAAAACAACTAAATCGTTGTTTGGAAAATCCTAAAATTCTGGGCCATCGTCAACACTTCCTCAACCTCACAACGAGAAGATGTGGTAGTTTCATACTGTTTTACTTTGTCCATTTCATAATACCACATCGCTCCAGAGCTCTCAGACTGGATCACTAGCCGCACAGCTGACTGAGCTTAAGTGAGTGGTTAAATACACAGCAGTTGGTGCTTATTCTGGTGTTGTGCTGCTACAGACAAGAGAACCATATACACTTTCCCTATTAAAAAACAAAATAATGGAAAATTAACCGACATGTACCCTTTTTAAACCTGACTCATTGCATGTTTGTGACACCTTAGAAGCACAATACCAAGGGTATCATACCTTCAACAGCTATTAGCTCAATTAACTCTGAACAGAACTATGAGTGTGAATGAAAGAAAGCTGATCAATACAGCAATTTAATACTGTTACTCTACTTTAAAAAATCAAAACACAAAAGCTGGCAATAAAGAAAATAACCCTCCCTGCTGGAAAAACCAGCATAGACCAGCGTGATTTCCATGCTGGTCTATGCTGGTTTGGTGCTAGATTAGCTGGTGGACCAGTATGATGAAGCAATCACCAGCATCCCATGCTGGTCAAGGAACACCTGTGCCTGAATCCTGTTCAATCAGCATCTTGATTTGCCACACCTGTCAGGTGGATGGCTTATCTTATTGGATTTTAACAAATGTGTGCACAAAATCTGAAAGAAGTAATTATTTAGTGTACATAAAAAAGAAAACCATTACAAGTTTGTTTAGTGCAGTATTTACAGTTTGTTTCGGGTGCCCTCAAATGACCCCAAAATCTTGCAGGTTTGAAGCTTGTGTTCTATAAACTTGGTGTACTGTGACAACTTCACTGACTTTATGTCCTGTATTGGGCTTTCACAGCCAATTTCACTCCTCCTCATACTCTACAATATGAAATAAGTTGTAGACACATCCCACGCTGGCGACCAGCATACCAGAAACAAAACACAACATAATATGCTGGTCTTGCTGGTCACTAGCTATGCTGGTCGATGCTAGTTTAGCCTGGCAGTGTAATGTGGAGTTACTCACCCAGGTTGAACAGTTCAACAGTCTCTTTACTGTCACGACCAGTTATGAAGAAAGATGGTCTAAACTCCGTCTCAGGGACAGTGAAAAAATAAAAGTCCAAGGGCAGGAGGGAAATGGCGGGTCTCCCTCCAGACAGCGGGGCAACCGGTCACAGGGCGCGCTGCCCGGAGCTCTGAGCCGGCTCAACAGTCCGCGCATGACGCACTAGCAGGACATTAGCCAGCATGCTAACTGCTAGTAGCCAACCGTTACAACTAACGTTCGCCCTCAGCAACACTGTACATACGCAAACTCGTATCAAAGCAGTTTAACACACTCTCTGTAAACGAGTTAGGCTTCTACATGTACTTTGTCTTACTCTTGACATATTTTAGTTGCTAGTTGTTAGCTAGCTGCTACACGTAGGGCAGCACAAACAACACACACCCCGGCCGCCTCGTCGCTCTCCTCCGCTCTGCTAGCATGTTCTGTCTCCTGACCAGCCATAAGGTTAGCTTAACTTCCTTACTTACTTTATGCTGTTTACAGGGTTCATTATCAGACGGCAGGTCAGCTCAATGTGGTTGGTGAATATATTTGACAGATTATTACAAATCCAGTCCTTTTTACCTGTTGAAATACCTTTAAAGGACCAATACAACTCATAAAAGGCTGTATTTCACCTGCCAAAAAGTGATTGCAGCTCCTACCTTGTGACTGAAAGGTTGTTTCTGCATCAAATTGACTTCATTATTACACTTGGTGGTTATATTTGACAGATTATAACAATCCAATCCTTTTTACCTGTTGAAATACCTTTAAAGGGCCAGTACAGTTCATAAAATGCTGTATTTCACCTGCCAAAAAGTGATTATAGCTCCTACCTTGTGTCTGAAAGGTTGTTTCTGCATCAAATTGACTTCATTATTACTCTTGGTGGTTATATTTGACAGATAATAACCAATCCAGTCCCTTTTACCTGTTGAAATACCTTTAAAGGGCCAATACAACTCATAAAAGGCTGTATTTCACCTGCTAAAAAGTGATTGCGGCTCCTACCTTGTGAATGAAAGGTTGTTTCTGCATCTAAATGACTTGGTTTTGCTATTGGTGGTTATATATATTTGGCATTTAAATTGAAATGAAATAGCTTTATTTTAGATCTTTAGTGAGAGTGGGTCACTTTTGACCCGGCGGACAAGGGCCAGATACAGAATGTGAAGACAACAGGAGGGCGCTTCATGTCGAAATGTGAGCCGCTGCATCTTATCAGTGCTCCAGTTCTCATCCTTCCTCCTTTGAGGCACCGGTTTGTAGATAAAGGCGGCTGATGTGAGGAGACTCCTTCACCCTTAAGTTGCGTTCACTTAGAGCTCGTGCCGACATGTTGATGCCTGCGTACACATGCGTGTGTACAGTGGTGTGTTTTATTTCTTCATGTCAGAGGAAAGCGTGAGAATCGGGTCAGTCTCCTGAGGAGTAACAAGATGAAAAAGCGATGAATAAATGAGGCCAGAGAAAGAGGTGAAGAAATGCTGATGCACAGAAATAACTGATAAGGGCCCTCTAAGCTAATTAGAGGGTTGAAACCAAATTAGCATTGTACTGTATACAGTTACAGCCAATTAAGGAGTAAAGTGGGGCAGATGATCAGGGATATGGGGCAGTCCGTAGTTAAGTTATTTGGGCCTCGGAAAGCAAAAATCACTTCCCTCCGTTTGATACTCATTGTTTTGTTTTTTTTCCACATAAGCTACTTCCTTAAATCCACTGATTCATGATGTGCTCACACACATACTCATAACCCGCAGTAAGCCAGTTATCCCAAAAACGCTTTTTTTTTGTTCCATCATTACACTCGCTTTCTTACTTTTAAGATAAATGAGTCGAGTGGGCGACACATTTCCCTCTTTGTGATCTTCCAGCTAATCTTCAGCAGGCCGGGGCAGCTTTGGTTTGTGTGTGTGTGTTTTTTTTTTATGGGTACGTGTTAATTAGGAGCAAGCTTTCACGGCGCGATTAAACGAAGAACATCTTTGATCCTTCGTGCTTCGGCCTCTCGCGGGCACAAACGCCAGAACACCCCTGAGATGGATGAGAGGTGAAAATTAAAGAAAGGAAGGGAGGAAAAGTAGGAGAGTTAAATAAGGGCCGGGCACATTCTTTGGGGTTTTATTTTAAAAGGGGGTTTATGGTTTGGCTCTGAATGTGTATGAATATATAAGAACCTGCTCTTAGTTTATGATGGAGCTATATGAACAGCTAAGCGAACACCAAAAGTTATTCTGGTTTATCCTGAGGGGGAAATGGATGTGTGGACCAAATTTCAAGGCAATGAGTCTAATTGTTGTTGAGAGACTTTAAACCAGAAATGTCAGGCTGGAGGTAAAGTCAGGGGATTCACCAAAGTCATAAGTATTCATCCTCTGGGGATCACGAATGTTTGTGCCAAATTTCAACCAATCCAATAGTTTTTCGTTCATGCACATTTGTCCAACATTTTTATCTCTTTCTCTGAATGTGAGTTCTCAAGATCTTGATCGCTGTGATTCGAGTCTTATTTCATTATGAAATAAAACAACTTCTATATCTGTGAGGAGGCAAAATCCAGATATTAACCTGTTTAAACCCATCGTCTTTTATATGAGTGTGAATTTTTCTGAAATTTTGGTTGAAAACAAAACTGCTCAAGTGCCGACTGCCTGTTCAGGGATTAGTTAGTACGAGCACTCAACACTCGGAACAAATACACAAGCAAACACACAGAACCAAATCACTTGTTATTTAGCCTTTATTAAATAATAATAATAACATTAAAAAAGAAATTCTTCTGTACAAAGTCTACAAACAACAGTTTGAGTTATCTGGCCAGTGCCATAAGTATGTGTGTGTATGTGTGTGTGTGTGCCAGTGTGTAAATGTAAATGTGTGTATCCATCGAGACAGGAGAGGTAATACTATCTGGACTTCCAGAAGGAGAAAATTAAAGTCAATCAGGAGAGAGACGATAATTGTGTGTGTGTGTGTTTTCCGGATGATTGTGTGTTAGTTATGTGTCACACACTGATCAGTTTTTAGTGTTTCAGTGTGAGAGAGTAAGAAAAAGAGAGAGAGATAGAGAGACATAATAAGAAGAGCTCCAAGGCACTTGGAAAACAGTCCAGTGAAAACACAGTAAGATGGACAGAAAACCCTCCTTCTCTCTCTCTCTCCATTGTTCTCTTCCTCCGTCTCTCCTCCTCTGACCGTATTTCAACACCTTTTTTTTTCTTTTTCTTTTTTACATTTCCTTTATCTTCTCTGTTTGTTTCATCTCAGTAGGCCTCCTGGTTATATCCGTGCATGCCCTCCAACAGGGAGAGATGAGAGAGGAAGACAAAAAGAGAGAGAGAGAAGAAGGCTCCAGGCAAAGAGACAACAAGTGTTTCGTGTTTGATTCTTTTCTTTTGCTTTCCTCTCTTCTGCGCCTTCAATTTGCCACCCCAGAGAACAACAACTTGACCCGGATATTTGACGGATTCAGAAAATAACAAAGAGGACTTTCTGGGATTGACCTTCATCGGCCGGGGCCGAGCAGAGCGAGAAAGAAAAATACAAAGCAGGCAGAGAGAGGACAGCGTCTGGTCCTCCAATTACCGTTTTTAGATTCTGTCTGGGTCTCCGACTCCTGCCTCCCTCCCGGCCTGCCTTGTTTTGCCGTCTCTTTGTCTCTCTCGTCTCTCTTTCTCACCGTCCACCTGGCCTGCTGACAGTCTCATTTTGTGTTTCATTTTGTTCGTCATCTGTCAGTCGAGTAGCTCATTTGTTATGTTTACATGCAGAGAATCAACCTGTCGACAAGCCGACTACTCCAATTGTTTAGATGAACCCTTTTCATTTGAATCTTTCACACACTTTAATTGATCCTGTTGACAAGTTAATCAAACGTACAAGGACCACAGCTGGAACGGTCTGCAAGCCAAAACGTAACATCTTTTACTGCAGGTAGTTTCAGTAACTGTCTGTTGCTATGTTTTATATTGCAGCAGTCCATGATTTCCATTCATTTGCAGCAAATTATTTCATTCATGAGGGACACTTGCTCACTCCTCTCAATATCCATACAAACTCAAAATGATGCTTCAGTTTTCACGTGTATATTGTAGGAAAAACATACGAAACACGAGGAAACTCTCAAGAGAAAGAGAATTAAACCTTTATCTTCTGAATCAAATATTCGTACTCTCTGATGGAGCTCAGGATTTATCAGGACGGCTGCTTTATTATAACTTTTTCATTCTGTGAGACTGGACGGTGTGTGACCTTTTAATGAGTAGAGGAACACAGGAGATTTAATAACATTAGATAATGACTGAATCTGTCGGCGTCTCAGGAGATTTAAATTAAGCTGCCGTGCCTCACGCGTAAATCTGCACATAGATCTCTCTTAATGGAAAAACACACTTATTGTTTCTGCCGCTGGGGAATCGCTGCAGATAGCGTAATTCCTATTTTCCAATACTTGTGTCCCACTTTGCGCCCCAGCTAGACTGACCCTAAATGCACTTGCACCATGCATCAGATCCTGTAACAAAATGGGAACCAACAAACATTGCGCCATACTGCGTGGTCAAATTTCCACAAGGTGACTTAAGGATTACACCAAAACGTATTTAGCTGAGGCCAAATGGCGGCACATGACTGTAATTCTTGGGTGAAGCAGCTGCACAATGTTGCAACCTGGACAATTTTGTTCAGTATAAACTCGTCAGGCTTTTAATAATGTGAGTATAAACTTCACTAGTTTTTAGGTTCAGATATCAACATTCCTGCATGTAAACATAACCACCACCTCTCTCTTTTTTTCCCGTCTGTCTGTCTTTCTTTGTGTGTTTGTGTGTGTGTGTGTGTGTGTGTGTGTGTGTGTGTGTGTGTGTGTGTGTGCGCGTGTGTGTGTGCGTGTGATTCCTCCGGTTCATCAGTCTCTCCAGCAGCACTGGCCCTCCTCGATGGCTGTCCTCCGATACAGCGTATACTGTAGTTAGCTTAAGGCTCGATTGTGTGTCCAAGAAAGTCAACGGTACGATTTCCGTTCTTTCGTTTCCTTCCGTTTTTCTGAGCATCCTTCATTCAGGGGGGTGGGGGGGGTGACGCTAAGAGCGGCGGATAAAAGGCAGGATGATTCATCACTCTCAGTCCGTTCTCCACCCGGCCTCTGTTAAACACTTGTTCAGACCCCCTGTGCACATACACAGCTCTTTGGCAATCCATAGGTTGCAATAAAACAATCACTGACATTTTGTTCACACAGTGTCTGTCCATCGTTTCAGTCTGAAAAGCAAAAAAATATAGATATATACCAAAGACAAACCCTAGAATACTGAATCTAAAGCACGACTCCATAACAGCATGTTAGATTTAGATAAACCTCTGATTTTCTGTCATCCATCTTCCTTTACTTTTCCTCTAAAGACTGATAATCTGTAATGGAAAATGTGCCAAAATAGAAAAGGACTGAGGTTAACAGTTAAGACCATGGAGTCCAACACAACGCTAAAGAAAGTCTAAAAAAAAAATGGCGTAAGAGCTCTACAGGGCGGCTACGAACTGAAGCTGGCTTTTCTTTACCTTTTATTTTTTTTTCTCCAAATAGACACAAGTCTAAAACAAAACAAAAACAGTCACCATTACTCTTCTATGCCACTGGTTTCACAAAGCGCAGACCAAGGGCAGACAAAGGAGCGAGCGGGCGCCATTCGGCGCGCTAATGGACGGTCGAAACTCACAGAACTCATATCTAAAAAACCTTCAGAAACAAACAATAAAAGAAAAAAGGTCCTTTTTTATCATCCTCTTTTTCCTTCTTCGCCTTTAGAAATCTAGATTCTTTTGAGTTGATATCTGTTAAACTTCTTTAGGGGGGGATAGGCATTCGCTTGATATGTGTTGATTTCAGTCAAAAGTACCCACATGAAACGGTCCACTGGCGTCTTCACGAACACTCAGAAGCTGCAACTCTTTTTTTTGATTTCTGCATGCCGTCTCTATTGGCCACATTCAAATTCTGCCAAAGCTAATGCAATTCTCCTCTTCATTAAGAATCCCATTACCAACCTTTCTCACCGAACACCCAAGACTGTGCTGTCAATTGAGGTCCAAATGTCCAGATTGTCATGGGTGCTCTAGTCCGTCTCACTTCCTCAGCTTCATTCCAGCGGCTGGTGGGTTATATTCTATGGTAGATCTGTCATTCATATTCATTTATTCATTCCTTCATTCATTCACAGGCTTTTTAGAAATCAAGCAGGCTCTCTCCTGCAGGCGGAGGAGATATGGTACTGTAGGTAGGGGGGTTCTGGGGTCAGTTGTTCCCCCAGTTTAGGCCTCATAGCATGTAGGGGAGATCAAGGTCTCATGTTCCCACTGGCACACAAATAGTTAGGGGAACTCTGGGCTGAATGTTACCCCTTTAGACATCAGAGCAGGATATAAGGTAGGGGGACACTGGGGATTGAAATAGTGCTTCGTTTTCATGTTTTCTTTGTCCAAACCGAGAACAAAATGACTTCTGCAGGGGGGGGGGTCGCGGGGCGCGTCGCTCCCCCTCACGCCTCCGAGCAGCACCTCTGCTGGTTTATCTTCACTTTATGCTTAATCCCGTCGTACAGCTCGAAGTTGTAGTTCTCCAGCGTCGTGGAGGAGCGTGACGAGAGCCCGCTGTAGGAGCACGTGCAGTAGAGGAGCAGCCCCGCGCAGACGGCACCCAGCAGGACGCCCAGGGAGCTCATCACGATGATGGTGAGCAGGATGGGGTCCAGCGTGTACAGCCAGGCGTTGTCCTTGTCTTTCTCTGACACCAGGGTGACGGAGGGGGGGTCCATGTCGGAGGAGGAGGGGGTGGAGAAGGGGGACGGCCATCCCGGGAAGACGTAGTCTGGAGAGAAGACGGGACATTTCAGGATATGTCGTTAGAAAACAATTAGTGTCCTGTTTACTACAATCAGTTGCACCACACTGCTGTCAGTTGGATATGTGGATGTACTTTTCCAATTATCCAGGCAACTATTGGTTTCCATTAACTTCTGTTTACTCTAAGAATCATTTAGAAGGCTTTAGAAACTTTATGGAGTTGTGAAACCTAAGTGAGCATCAAGTCTGCTTACATTTTTGGCAGTTACATGATTGTCTTGTGGCACTAAAGTTCAGGTGCAGATCAATTCGAAATGTTTTCGTGATTATGACTGAAGCCATAATGGAACACAGACACAAAACCAACTACCTTGAGAAGTCTTTGAATGTAAGAAATGGATCTAAGGTGCTTAAACTAGCAAAAAAAAAATGGTATATTCCTTTAAAGTGACACTATGTGACTTCTGACTCAGTAATGTACACATCAATATCTATCTTTAATTTAAAGCTAACAATAGCTCCCATTAGCTAATGGTTGCAACAGACCAAGTCAGACGGCTGCAGCATTATTTATCTCAGTTAAAGAGCTTATAATCGCAAAATAGATTCAATTCTTCATGTTTAATAGAGTAAATGTAGTCTCGCATCTTTCCAAAGGCCACACGGTCACACTTTAAGGAAATTAGTTTAACCGTTGCGGAGACAAAAGTCCCACATTATGCCTGATGTATTCAAGAACGGCTAATTCTGTTAACCGCGGCCCCGGTTGTTACCGACTTCAGAACTGTGAAAACATAATGAAAGGAAACGACCGTAAAGGTGCTCTCTGGTGTGTTCTGGGCGTGTTGTGAAAGTGCTGAAGTGTGCGCGAGGAGTCGGCGTAAGCAATCATGCTAATCCACTTAATGAATGTATACACATGAACAAGCCAATCCGCAATTAAATACTGCATTTAGAGTGTTTTATGGAAGCACACACATGCACACACACACACACACACACACACATACACATGAAGCAGTAGACAGACTGTAAACAGACTTGTTTAGTGATGAAAAGGCTGAGTACTCTTCTTGTTTCTGTCAAGGGGGCTGAGAGAAACAAGGGACACACACACACACAGACACACACACACACACACACACACACACACACACACACACACACACACACACACACACACACACAGGAAGTAAACCGTGATTGTAACAGACAGATGTTTTCGAGGTGCCCAGGAGGAAGCTGTCTGTCTCACTTTGTCTGCGACGGAATATGAAAGAGGAGGAGAGGAAACATACACTAACAAACCTCACACACACGCACACACGCACACGTTCAAATGCTCTCTCACACTCTGCCCTTGTCTGTACATGTACACACACACACACACACACACACACACACACACACACACACCAGAGATCGTCTGTCACTGTTGCCACAGGCTTTTCTCCTTGTGGAGCCACAAGTAAAAGCGAAGAGCCACGAGCGTGCCCCCCCTGCTTAAAGAGCGATTCCACTATTCGTCGGTTGAGACTTGTAAAACAGCCAGCGTAGCCTCGGGGCTGAGAGGAGAGGAGGAGAGGAGAGAAGAAGAGATATAACCTCACCTCCGTCGATGGGCGGCTTCGGGTGGAAAACATGACCTTCTCCGAAATCTATCGATCGAGGATCTGTTGAAAAGACAGAGAGAAATAACAGTTTTAATCTCGACGATCCAGTGCACAACGTGCTGTGACAACATCGCTCCGTCTCTTATTTATGTCAGCTTAGAAGTTACATTTGTAGATGAGAATCAAACACAAACAGCTCCACGAGTGAGTGATCTTGTTTAAGCTGTCTGAAGAAATCAGGTGAGAGATCTCTGTCCTGTGCTCAGTGGATCGAGACATAATAACATCCAGGGTTACTTAACATTTAACCAAGACTACCTGGTTTCATTATGTGATAAGCATCATCGCCTTTTTTTTTCTTTTCTATTTGCGAAGAAATGAAACAGAGATTGTGAGAGCGAGTTGACAGATAGAGAAGGAGAGAAAGGGGAGACTGAAAAAAGACACACGAAGCTGTTTCATAGAAAAATATCGCTTTTATTACCTTCACATTCCTCAACAATATAGGTTCTTTTCATTCCAAGACCGTGAAATTCAACAAGCTAAGATACCACATTATATTTCTGAGGCAGGCCGGAGTGCAAGGCTGTGGAAGGGTTTGGAAGCTCAATTCTGCTTCAATTCAAGGAAATTGATATTACAATCCTCGTAAAAAGAGAGCGAGAGCAATATCTGGGCAGCTGATAATCATTTATTGCCGTGGCAAAGGAACCAAAAACACATTATGAAGTGAAGCCGTCATAGATATTCAAAAGACAAGAGGTGAAAAACTAATTTGGCTGATATGAAAAAGAGATACGGAGCCTCATTTCCTCACTTAGATAAGGTCATTTCTTTTTTTATGAGACAATTTTAACACCTAGATTATAACCTTCTAAAAACAGCCTTCACAAACTTCTAACGCTCTTCAGTCTGTAAATAAGAGTAAGTGATTCATACCTCCACCTGGAAAATGAAAATATCTGCTCTGCACGGATTAAATATGAGGTAATTTCCTTGAATTTAAAGTGAAGTAAGTCAATCAAATCTTATTTTTTTTACACTGACTCAAAATTGGCTTCCAAACCCGATTAGAGAATAAAGAAAAAGAAGCTGACTCGATATCATTTCACTTTCAGTATTAGATCCACCAACAAATCCTTTGCTAAATGGTTTGTATTCGTCCTCAGATGTTTGGTTGTTGAGAATTTGATTATTTGAATGATCCGTCGTTCAATATTTAATTTGCTGGAAGTCAAATCCAGTCAGAAAGACAATCACAAAGTCGAGGTCTTTCCTTCACAGAGGCAGAGAAAGTGCACAGTAAATACAACAGTGATACCGCTGAAGCGAGGGATGAACGTCTGAGCAGTTTACACACAATCTGAATTAAAAACTGACTCAAGTTCATCCCTTGATCAGGAAAAATCTTTCTGATTAATAAAAAACAAAACAATCATCAATCATTAGAACATCAAATCAGAGAACAATCAGAACATCATCGCTTCATTTGATAAAAATGACATCATCAAGGTAGATTTTTACATAAACTCAACTTGCGGTTCTACCTCACCCCCGAAACGTGTGATCTGACATCACTGAAGCTGAGGGCGGAGAGGTGAAACTTGAGAAAAAAGACTGAAGTACAGGCGATAAAAACCATCTGACCAACCCGACAAACATCTCAGATCTCTTATAAACATGACTTCAAATAATGAAGACACACGTCTTCACCATCCAAGAAAATAAAATAATAATTAATAGTGGGCAGTAAGCCCTGAAACACGAGCAACCATGACAGCATCACAGCAGTTCATGAAATTCGTGACACTGTGTCTCAATTCAGGGTCTGCATCCTTCGGAGGAGCATTTGAAGGCCAATTACGTCACTACGCCACAAAGGTTGTCCCAATTCAAAGGCTCCTCCAAATGCAGCCCACAAATGTGGCCTTCTTTTCCCTGTTTTTGGAGGATGCACCGCTACTATCCTTCGTGGCCTATCATATCCCAAGATTCTTTGCGCCCGAAAAAGAAGAAAGAAAGAGAGAAAATGGCGACGTCACGTGGCGTAGATCGTCACTTTCGCGGGCCTGGGCGGCAGAAATCGTGACGTAGGGGTAAAACATCTGGTAACGCAGCCAGGAAACGCTCCTAGACCGTAACATTTAACAACGGCTGACGCGGTTAACAAGGTCTCTCTGAAGGACTCGCCTTCGAAGACCGCAAAGGCCGAGTCCTTCGAAGGATGCAGACCCTGAATTGAGACACAGCAAGTGTCTTTGCATCCAGTCTGGTGTGTCACTCTTGGACCATGTACATCCACCATCCAACCCAACAACCTCCCAGTTTATAGATGGTGTTCGTCATTGAGTCGAACAAACTTGGCGGAGGCTGACAGTCCAAAGCGAGTCCCTCGAGTCCAAAACACAAATCCTGTAAATTATATTTTGCCACAATTTCATGTACTGCTGTCGTACTCTGTTGACAAAGACTAACCGCTCAACTAACTAAGGCTGATACCTGTGGTCACACTGGAAGTTGTTCCATTTTAATGGAGCTCTCGCTGAAATGTAGCCTTCATGTAAAACCACGCTTCAAACACGCACATGAAAGCATCTAATCAGTCGCCTCTCTCGTCTTCTGATCGTCTAAATGTGCGATCTTACAGCAGACCCTCCAGGCTACCTCTAAATTCTCCTTTCTCACAGTCAACTGAAATTACTGCAGGCCTTGACAAAACATTAAATCACTAACGGAGAGATAGCAAAAGAAGCAGGATGGGAAAATTAAAAGAAAAAAAAAAACCCTCGGACACTCTTTGGACGACCGTTGAACACTTTCTAATGATCCTGGCTTAAAGCCCTCGGGCTGGGATCCTGAGAAGAATCATCATGCGGATCTGAAAGGAGATTAAAACTCCCTGTAGCCCCATTTTATCTCCACTGTCCAATTAGCAAAGAGTAGAATAAAAAGAGGGGTTTTTCTTTTTTTTCCTTTTTTTTTTTACACAGGCAAAGACATGGATGGCTCTTTGGCACCATACGCTGCTCCAGTAGGGGCCCGAGGACCTGTTAGAGTGCTTTCACTCGTAATATTTCTCCAGGAAAACACAGGAGGAGGAGGAGGAGGCGGAGGGGGAAAAAATAGAGATGGCCTGAGGGCGAGAAGTGCTTACCGCAGGGTTTTATGAATGCAATCAGCTCCATTAACTAATTAGAAATATTAAAGGGCCTCAAAGCAGCCCATGATGGAAAAGGGGAGCGGGAAGCGGAGGGGACGGTTGATTTAAAAGCGCCGCATGAAAAGACGCCAGCACGTTTTCCAAATCTTGCAAAAAGTTTGATAGAGAGAGAGAGAGAATGAAGGGGAAAAGTGCACCGGCAGCACAACATAAATACAGTCGTATATCATTCCTCTATTTGAATCTCGGACTCACATTGATTGGGTTAGCAGCAACGAGGCCGCTAGAATGAGTCACATAATGTGTAAATCATACGAGAGTCGATTGAAGTGGAAGGGAGAGGGGATGGATGTGCAAAAAAAAAATATGAAATACTTGTTGACTGAAGCACAAAAATGCATTTTATGAGGCACGACTTGTTGAAGTGAGTCAATACGGAGAGCCGCGGAGCAGATAACATTTTAAACATGCGTGAAACAATGATTTAAACGACTGAATTTAGCCGGATTCTTCGCCGCCTGTGTGCAGCGTGTCTCCATCAGACTGTCGATCCTGCCAAAAGACTTTCTTTCATCTGCTTTTGTGTTTGAAACAACCTGCCCTCCTCCTTCAATCCTCTCCCTCCTTCAATCCAAACCTCAACCTGCCTCCCTGTTAGCCCTCCTCTCCGAGTAAGAGAGAAATCTATCTTTAGAAAGTATAGAGAGACTTTTTTTTCTCTTCTTCTTCTTCTTCTTTTCTTTACTTCTTTCATCTTGCTCCATCTCTGGGCGCATTCTTCGGAGGGAACGGGGCCTCGCTTAATGGGCCCTTCTCCTCGGAGAGATTTTGCTCTCCTCCATTTTCTGCCTCTCATTTTCTCTCCTGTGTTTTTTACTGGGAGGATGAAGGGAAGGAGCAGAATGGGAACAAGCGGGTTTTGATAAAAAGGGCTGGAGGATTTGGGCATGAACAAAATGATGTTGAGGGGGAGGCACACAGCACAGGACGGTGAGCTGCTGAGAGTACCACAGCGGTGCGAGCGTGAATCTGAATAGAAGTTGAATCTGGGCTTCTTAAATCAAAACAAGGCAGATCACTATAATTTGTTTTGGTTTATACACCATCTTTTTTGATTATTTGCACATAACATATCGATTTGATTCACGTCCCTGAAAAGCCCAGTCTCCAGCGTATTATGTTAACAGTGAACGTTCCTGCAAAACGCAGATACATCCAAGGTTGACATTTGTATTAAACGTGTCACGTTCATGTTTTAATGCTAGTTTTAGCCACCTGTCGCAGCAAGAGGTGGAGGGGAAGCTGGTGGCGTCATAACATTCAACAAGGCTGCAAAACTGAAGACTGGAGTCACACCACTGGATATTTTTGAGGACACCTAGAGACGTTTCCGTCTTTTCTGGCAACAAAACCACATGGTGCTTCTATGTGGTGACAAAACCAGGTTTTTGTTCAACAGAGATGCGTTTTTTTGTGGCGACTATAATTCACGGGAAGTCAGGTCATCTCCATTCATGACCGTGGCAACCAAAACTGATATTTAAAGCCAAATCATGTTGTTTTCCTAATCTTAACCAAGTGTCTGAACCTAACCAGAGCATAAACACAGCATTGCGATGAGAAATAAATAGAAAATTGAACCTAAACAAATGCAGAGAAGTTATTTCTGTGGTTTTGCAGAAATGTACTCGCGCTCGGGTTGAAGCGCTGAAGCCAGATGTTTTAAACAAGGGACAAATATGTTCTGCTGCAAAATGGCATCAACTTTTTCAACAACAATTTGAAAGTCAAGAAAAGTTGTTAAGATCATCTCAGTGAACACAATCAACATGACCGTTGCCTTCAAACAATAGTCGATGAGTATAAAAAAATAAACACTGTATTACTATTATACATCAAAAGCACACGTAGGCTTACTGTAACGTGACTACAAAGAAAAAAAATGTATATTCAATTCAAAACCAGAACATTATCAACTCGAGATTCACAGTTAAAGTAAGAAAATGTCATAAAATCATTAAAGCTTTCAATAAATGATTGTTAAAAAGCATAAAAGTGCTAATGTTACTAAATAAAAGCATTAGAAAAATTCATCATGTCACACTCATCTGGTTGATTTTTATGCAAACTTAACTGTTACCATGGGAGAACATGGAAAAAAATGACAAACATACAGTTGAATTAACACCAACAAGGCTGTGAAAGGGGGGTTTGACAGTAGCGCTGCACTGGAATCAGTCTTTTTCTGACAGATCACAGTGACTGAAACGATCAAAAGAGCTGACCAGTGATCCTGGATCAGTGGTTTCTCTAAAGGGCTGTCTCACAGCTTACAGTATGTTTGGTCTCACCTGTCGAATAGAAGCAAAACTGACCATTTCTGCAGCCAAGCGCACCACATTTTCATACAATTTGTAGGACCGAGCTCCTGTAAAGATTTTAAATTGCACAGACTTCGAAGAAAAACTGCAGCTTTTATGATACATATGACATTTGGATTTGTTTTCATTCACCCAGTCTAACGTGTGCAGGTCATACAAAGATGTTTAGTTTGAACATTAACAGACACAGGCATTGGATTATCCATGAGATCCAGGCGAAAAAATACAACCGCTTTAGAGTCCATTCATACTCTAATTTGACACTGAGGCACTAACTTGTTCTGGAGGTGAGGAGGTTATAGTTATAAAGCACATTTTCGAAAAAAGGCATATCAGGATGTAATGAAAGAAGAAAAAACAAAAGAAGCACTCAGGGTAAACACGTAAGACTTAAGCAAAGTTTCGAGGTGTCCGTGCATATTGTGTGTGAGACGTTTCTGGGTCTAGCAGGATGCGATGCGAGCTGTCTCGTCCTATCTCCCCTCCGAGTAAACCAGACAGAGAACAGCACGACACCGATTCCTTCCCCAGACCAAAGGAGTCGGCCACGGTGGATGTGCGGCTGTCTATCCGTCACGGCTGGACGGGCAGCGCTAATTCCTCCTACACCTCTTTCTCCTCTGTTCTTAATCTGTCTCTGTCACTCTCACTCTCTCAAAGGCTAGTGGACGAGTAAACAGCAGCTTCATTCAGGACCCAAAGAAATATCCTCCTCTCTTTTATGCAGCGCACACTGTGACTTCTATCTCCCTGTACCTGGGTGTAAATCCCTGCTCTGTCTGACAGGGTATTTGGAGGCAGGTAGACTTATGGAGGAGGAAAAAAAATATGCTGTTACAACCCTGACATTGTCCACTGTTTTGTCCAGAGTCTGTCAGGCAGCCAACCTGTGATACACTTGGTATTCTGATCATAAATCCATTTCGTTTTTTCAGGTTGGGGCGCAGCCGTAGACGCTCTTAAGCACAAAGTTGCACTCTAATCTTGTTATCAGGCCCTCATCAGCCATCAGAGTTGGCAACCGCAGTTCTTTCATCAGCTCGCGCCACCGAGGGATGTAAAAGTTTGAAGTCAGGAGTTCATTCTGCCGGCTCCAGCCAACAAGGAAGTCGAGCAAAGGTGCATCCTGATTAGAAGTTAATTAGATCAGTCATCAGCGACAGGAACTGCAGCGTCTCCTCCACGTGAGTTCTCATCAGCGGAGAGCGGCAATTATGCTGATACTGCTGTTTGATCACAAAGCATTCCGAGAAAATGAGCTGTTTTCAACACTGGGAATCACAGCCGTCGTCTTTCTCCAGTCTGATGGTGAGCATGGGGTCAAGGCTCTGACCAGTACCCGGGTACAGGTGGTTTTGGTCGGGGCTGTGGATCAGATTATAGCTGAGGTTTTGGTTCTGGTTGTAGTTTTGGTGACCCTGCTGAATTGGATGCTGGCTGTTGCGGTACGTCACTGAGTGATGATGGTGATGATGATGATGGTGACCACCGCTGGTCTTCTTGGGCGCCCAGTGGTACCGATGGCGGCAAAGTATCACCGCCACGGTCACAGTAACCAGCAACAAGAGGGCGCCGCCTCCCGCCAACACATAGTACCAGTAGGCAGGGACAGGCTGCACCGCCACTGTGTCTACTGTGGGCTCCATCCCAGATATGGCACCCCCTGGAGGGCAGGAGGACACATTACTGGTTGGCACCATGGATGAGGGAGGCAGGCATACAGGCCGCATTGGAGCACTGCTGATCGTCGCATTGACCATTCGCTAAACCCCTCCCCCAGATAGTGATTGTCAAATCAAAGCTTAGCAACTGTAGCAAGGTGCAGCAGGTCTGTCAAGCTTTATGCTGAATAATGTGTGTGTGGGTCTGTAGTAAGAGCGATACCTCGCATTTAAAGTACCGAAAACACAACAACAGATTTGGAGGTATGATGCCAAATTCACATGGATTGAAGAAGACGGTAAAATGGCGTGAAGCCAGCAGAGAAAACCTCAAACGGTAACAGTAAGTTTAAATATTTTAACTTTTTGCCATCCGACACAACAGAATTTAGATCTGGATGTGATGTCGCCCCCGCACACAAGGACAAAACATGGTTGTTCTGGACAACAAGGAACTTTTATTTGCTAATTAATTTATTTTAATCCATTCTTTATAATCAAAACATTAATAATATCCCTCTAACATCATATCTGGATGCTCCCCCCCAGTGTAGAAGTATCAAAAGCAAGTAAAGTACAGGACCGGTTCAGTGGGTGGGTGAAGTTTAAAGCCACTGACTGCTGTATTTGTTTATCTACCTGTAAATCAAGGATCTCTTGTCTGAAAAAAGTATTTTTGGATTGTTAGATCTAACATCCCTATCAGTGTCATCTGCATACATGATGTGTGAGAGTGGAAAGCTTGACAGGCCTACTTACAGGAAGAGGAAGGGACTTATTGAATGGTCAACAACTGCATCAGCGAGCTGCAATGACTCTGCCTGCCATATGTAAGATCAACAGCAGGCAAAGAAACAGGCCGGCGGCTTCTAGCTGTAGCTCGCTTTTCAGTATTTCGGCACCCATTTGCATTTAAAAATCGTAATTCTCTGATGCGTATATGCTCTGATTGTGCCGATTTTACTCGTAGTATCCTCAGTCGATGCAAACGTCACAAGCATTAGCTGCACATTGACACGCAGAGGCTCATTCCATGCGTTCAGATTTCAATCAGAGAATGCAAAGCCTTGATTATGCAGCGACTGGCTGATTCGGACAAAGGGTGGGGAGTGTTAAGTGGTTGTATTCGGTAGGATGCAGCTGCTTTTATCAGGGCAAGATCACGTTGAAGGGAGTCGAGTGGAGGGGGAAAGCGATGGAGAGGGAGAAAAGGGGAAATCAGAGAGAAATTACAGGGGTGGAGGCAGGATAAGAGCGAAGGCATTATTGGGAGGAAGAATGGAGTGAAATAGAGAGGGGTGGTAGAAAGTGAAGGGAGAGGGCGGGAGGGGAGGGGAAGTGAAGGGAGAGAGCTAATCCTGCCATGATATCTTTAATCCTGCATTAGAGGGTTTGTCTGAAACTTCAATACTCTGTCAACTCACTGTGAAAGAAAGCCGCTGAGAGAGAGAGGCGGCGGAAGAAAGGGAGAATGAGAGAGAATGAAAGAACGCGAGCAAGAAAGAAAGAGAGAAAGAAAGAAAGAGGAAATAGAGGTAGTGTCGGCACGATGGAGATGAGGGGAGAGAGAAATAATGAAAGGACAGAGGACGGAGAGGTGCAGAGAAAAGGTGGAGAACCTCGAGGAAACCGGCGAGCTTAATTTAGTCTTTTTATAAAAGTTCAGACGAACTCTTTAAGGGTTTAAAACCGTCTTTGATTGTAAAGCTGCGCTCTAAGCAGCCTGCACACAGATCCTTCCCACCAGTGGATTAAGACACAGACGAGTTCCAGAGCTGCAAAAAATTGACCGTTACGTTAATGCTTTTTTTTTCCTCTCTTTTCATCTAACAGGAGGAAAAAAAAGGAAAGTTTCCCAAGAGCATAGTTTCCTAAAGTGAGATGAAAAAAAGGTGCGGCTCTCAAGGAACTTTTTCGGTTACTGGAGTTTTTCTGAATCGCCCCAAATTTCGGTCTTTTCTCATTCCGGGTCTTACAATAATCTTTTTCTTATCAGACTGAGATACTTTTAAAAAGTGGAGTTGAAAGTGTGAGTGCTACAGTCAAGTTAAAGCTAGAATTAGCCTCCTTTCTGTGTGTGTGTGTGTGTGTGTGTGTGTGTGTGTCATGATCGGTCCCTTGCAAGAAGCCGGATGCCTCCTTGGTTGCCATGGATACAAAACCCCCGACGGTGTGGCAGACTGGATCATATCTCACCACGAAAACGGATCATGTTATCAGGATATAATTAAGGGAGAAACTTTCTTAAAAATTGTGAATTTCCAGTTCTCCTGATGTTTCACCGTGATGAGAAGATTTTGGGTCATTAGATTCATTTAATTCATATATTTTCATTCCTCGTTTTTCCACAGGGGCACTTTTATAGACAACTTATCGTCTTTATTCTCGTTGAACCGAGTCAGTCACCTTATTCCTGTTTGACTTTTTGAAATTCATCGAATTAATTAGATGAATTCTCTTCCTGTTCATTTTCTGTGTACGTCTTAATCGCTCCAAATCTAGTTTCAGTCTCCTTTTCACCTACATGATGTCGGCTGTAACCGCAGTAAATAGACCACTGATTAGCATATATTTCTTTATTCTTAGTGTGTTTTAAAATCAACATCAAGGTATACAAAGTAAAAAACAGTCGAGGCGTTTAAACTGGCAATAAACAGCTTTTTTCTGCTTTAGCTCATCACACTGAAGCAATGACTGATTGCACAGTTTAGTGACTGTAGAGAAATGACACCATCCACGAGTAGATTGGTTTCCTATAAACGTCGCTTTTACTTTGCTATTCAGCCTGACACTGGGCTTGATTTCTTTCCTGGACAAATCAAGGTTTCAGATTGTGGCACAAAACCTCCCAAAACAGGAAGAGGCATCGTTTGGCCCAGTCTCTATCCCCAGGTAAGGTTGGAATAACTGGGATAACTGCAGAAACTCCACACCGCAAAAGAAACCCGCTGATGGAGGAGGCAAAGAAGGCGAAGAGGTAGGGAGAAAGAAACCCAAAACAACGGAGAGCTCCGGTGTTGCGTCAAAATCTGTTCCCCCACTAATATGCGTTTCCTTACGTGGTTCCAAACTGGCCGTCTTTCTACAAGATCAATAGGTAACTCTGCCTTTTCACAGACCTGAGATCGTTGCTTCTCGGTCATTCTTACGCTTATCTTACAGGTGCCAACAGTAATACCACCAGGAGGTACAAGGAGGGGGTTGTTGCCAGATATGCTGTGATGTGAAAACTAATCAAATTTCTTGAAAATGTAACTTCAACTTCAGCTTATTTAAAGTGCACATCACCCAGAGAGTCAGTTGGTGAAAACATCTGAACATTTTTCACAGTTTTGGACGCCATCTGTGTTTTATAACCACTTCTGAGGGATCGCTGCAAAAATGTGCGTCTATCCGTCGATATATTGACATCAGAATTTTCTATATCCTATCTGTATCGGCCCCAAAATTAAAAATATTGGTAGGGCTTGACTTCAATTATACATTTGTGTTAATGCTGGACACAAAGAACAGGGTTCAACTACGTCTGTTCACCCAAAGACAAACGCTTCAGTTCTGAGCTCACTTTTTTCAACCGACGTCCCAGAGGACAAATTTAATCCCTCCCTCCGGGGCTCATCCGCATGAAAACACACGTATGTTGTCATGCTGGGAGTCATCTGATATCTGCTCACGATCCGATAGTCCGAGAAAAACCTGCGAGCATTAGGTCAGATACTCCGAGTCTGATGACAAGGTCGACCGTTGGGTTTGACTATTTTAGGGAATGGAAGTTACGTTTCTGAGCTGAACAAGACCAAGCGCTCCTCAAGTTTCTGACAGTATTCAAAGAATGTTTTTGATCTGCGCACACACACACACACACACACACACACACACACACACACACACACTGAACTGACTAAATTAAACACACCGTCAGTAATATTGACACAAACCAACTGAATCGTTTCCTTGCACCTACAGCAATAAAAAGTAATTAAAGAATTAGATGTCCCAGTTCTAACCTGATGATCAATCTGGACACTAATCACCAAGTGCAAAACACCAAACAAAATAAAAAAAACACCTTAAAGTGTTGATAAACTGCTCAGAGTCTGCAGATATAATGCCACTCGTCATATTTTGTCTGTCTCTAAACAAAAGCCGTCCCACAGACAGCGTTTAAGGTCCCGACCCAGACTTTGAGAGCGGGAGATCCAGTAGCATAATCTGTCTGAGCCCTTTTTTTTTTCTATCTGCGTTCAGACGGGCCTATTGGAGGAGGGAAGGAGAGAAAAAGAATAAAGGGAAGCTGGACGGTGATCAGCTCTGGGTTTCATTTAGGGATGGGATCAGCAGTTTGTCGGGCTGGGTAATGGAGAGGAGAAAGGGGAAGGAGAAGAGAGGATAAAAAAGGAAGGGAATTAGAACAGAATAGCTGAGATGAAAGAAGAGAGGTAGAGAGGAGGGAGGAGTAGAATACAGAAAAGTGCAGGAGAGGGGAACAAGGAGAAGTAAAGGAGTGGAAGAAGAGAGGCACCTTGTATGGTGCTGAATGCAGAGAGGAAGCTTACATGGACGAGGAGCGATCGCACCGTCCTCTACTGTTAGAAAGTAGTGGAGGTTCTCCCTAGTTCTCTAAATCCGAGGAAAAAAGACCGAATGGAGACTGTTTGATTGTGTCTGAGCAGTCTAAACATGACCTTGTGAGTTTAACCTTGGTTCCTGTTTCCTTTAAGTCACAAACACTTGTCATATACGTGTAATCCAGACACAACACGGTGCACATCGTCGGTACACTGCAAGTGTGACGCTGTTCTAACTGCACACGTTTCTTTTTGCTTTTGTTGTAAATATTCTATAGCTCTATTCACACGGGACCAGTATTACCAGCGGACCTCCAGAAATCATCTCATCCTGTCTGCGTTTCATTTGCCATTTTTTTCCCCCCACTATATGATGCCAGGGCTCTGCAGGATATTAACATTTCAAAAGGCAGAGCATCTGCTCCTCAGCAGCCACATTATTAATATAGTTTAGAGTTGTTTTGCAATCTTAATGCATTCCTTACAAGCGCGGCTACATGTGTAAAGTGAAGAAAAAAAATGCTTTGTCTGCGCTTGAATGCGACAACCTTTTGTTGCTCCTGACCTTCTTTTCTTGAAATGTCAACCCCAAAAATCGCTGAGACGCCCGTTCGAACAGGACTTAAACTCTCACGTGACCTCTTTGCAATTGGCATTTTTACTTACAAACTGCAGACATGGCAGATTCTCACAGGATTAACAACCAAGACAACCTCCACAAGTATCACCAATTACCAGAGGTCCACAGGTAACACTAGTCCCGTGTGAATAGGGCTTGAGCACTGTGGTTTTCCCACAGAGTTACATACCAAACTATATAACCTGGAGTATCAGCCCAGCATGCAGAGAGTCATGCTCGAACAATGCAGTGGATCCATTCCCTCAAGTTGCAATGCTGTCATAATAACGGTGGATAAAGTCCACATAAAGTAAAAACACCTTGATGAGAGACTTAAAGGTGTTATTTGTGAGAAAAGTTGATTTTTGAAGCTCTGTGGTTTCCCAACTTGCCAAAAGCTGATGCTTCGGGATGTTGGCCGACCCGTCCTACAATCCCAAAGTCAGTTTTGTTGGGAATGAGACTTAAAAATCAACTTTTTTTTCTTAATAAAGAACCTTAAATGTATATGTATGTGGATATATTGTGAAAAGAACTGTATCTGTGTGGAAATATCTCAAACGAATAAGAGTGCGTTTACGTTCCACTGATCTGTATGTGACACGTAATGCACTAACAAGGTTCCTCGGAGGCCGTTGCGGTGCTAAGCTTAGCAACAAGCAGAAAGCACAGACATGTGACACAGGAAGTACAAACGGAAACAGGAAGTAGAACTTACTGGATATGCCAGGAGTTAAGGCAGGGAAAGGCTCTGCAAAAGAAGAAAGAAGAGAAGAAGTGTTACTGATGACGGTTAGTAACGTGTGCACGGTGAAGATGACGGGGGGATAACCGGCAAATTAAAGTTTGGGTGACTGATAATCGGCAGGAGAGGACGACAAACTCTCTCCGTGTACCGGTGCACGTTTTAATGACTGAGCCGACATTTGGTACAACTATATTGCAAATGACCGATAGCAGAAAATGGACTGTAATCCAGCTGAATCACGAAATTGCAGGACGCTGCACTTTTACCGCGGCACTTGTTACCCCCCATCTGAGAAAATCAATAGAGATTTGTCGAGTTCCGAGATGTTGCAGGAGTCCAAAGGCCCATAAATCTTCCACGGATGACAGTCATTTTTTTTCACCAAATGGAGAGAAAATAAAGAGAGGAAGACAAAAGTGTGGGCTGTCAAGGTTTAGAGGAGAGGAAGTGTCTCTCTCATTTTTAAAACTGACAAAAAGCCTTCTCCTTTCTGCTGCGTCATCCTCTGTCTCCGTCCTCTGATTACACTTTTTCCCCAAGGTGAGACACAAACTGTTGTTTGGTAGAGAAGGAGCGAGGAGGGGAGGACGGCTGGAAGATGAGGGTGAGGGAAAGGGTGAAGAGAAGTGAAATAGAGGGAATGGGAAGGAAGGGTGGAGGTAAGTTAAAGGGCCGTGGGAACAGGGACTGAAATTTACCGCTGTTTATTATTTGCCGGAGGAGATGACATCTATTATGAAAGCGAGGGGAAAGGGGGGAAAACGAGAGGAAGGCAGCACAGAGAGAGAGAGAAAAAAATGATAAGATGAAGAAATAAAACATGCGAGCAGAAAACACATCGGAGGGAGAGGCTGGAGGAAACATGTCGTAAGAGTCTTGATCTGACCTGTGACGTTTGCCTATCTGACCCACAGTTACAGTGTTTAAATGCCAAAGTTAGCGATGTGCCAAACATGAACTTTGGATGATTTTTCATCAGTTTACAGAGTCATTCCATAAAGGGGTACTCCGGCAATTTCATATTGCATTTTCATAACATTTCGTGGACTTTTGAGGGACAGATTTCAACAAGAATAGTCAGAATTGAAGCAGAAAAGGCAGCGATATCCTGACTTTCAGTTTGTGGACATATAAATATACCAGAATCCTACAGTTCCCAGGTTGAACTTTAAGTCTGGGAACCACCTCAAACCTTAGGTGACAGCATTCCAGTTTAACAAGCTGGGTTACCAGTTCCAGGTAGGTAAGAGATTGTTAGCTATTCCTCAGAATCCCAGTTGTTAACAATGCTTCACACTGAAATCTGAGGCACCGACCCGAAGCCTCAGTATTTGATGACAGCTAAATAATCTACAACAATCTGCAAACTTCTCCTCTGAAACTTTAGTGCCATTATTTCATTTTCATGGTATAAAACTAGATTAAAAACTGAACTAAACTTAAATTTGGTTCCATAAAGTTTGAAGCTAAACTCTGATTTAATCAGGTTTAAAATGTAATCCTTGTTGCAGACCAGACAGAGCTGAAAGAGAAGAAGTGGCACAGCGAGACGCTTGTTTACAAGAGTGTGTGTCTATGTGTCTATGTGTGTGTCCGTGTGTGTTCATGTGTCGTGGTTATTAATGCAAAACAACCGTGGTGGTTTTTACATGTCATTATACATTATACATTATTGTGTGCATTTCCGTGCCATTATGTGTGCTCGCTTATAGCAGGCTATCACCGCCCTGCTGTGCTCGGTGCAGCCGTGCCCCGCTACATTAAATGATAAGAGTATTCCCATTACTTCAAATGACGGAGGGAGCAAACTGTGTGTGTGTGTGTGTGTGTGTGTGTGTGTGTGTGGTTGGAAATTCTGTTTCTCAAACGAGGGGAATGCGAATGATTTCAAGTTTAATCCTGTGTCTAGTCTGTGTGTCTCAAGTCAGTCTGCATTCTTTTGTTAAAGTAATAAAAACATCCACGACTGAAGCCAGAAGGTCTGAATAATAATAATAATCTACGTGGCCGGTTTACGTGTTTCATCGGAGAATAACTACGTGTTGCTCTTTCATGTTATCACGACACACACATACACACACGCACACACACACACACACACACACACACACACACACACACACACACACACACGCGCACACACACACACACACACGTTTTTGCTGCTGTATGGCCCAGCGACCAGGCTGGAGACTGCAGGGCGGATGAGAGAGAGCGACACAGAGGAAGACTGAGAGGAATCGTAAAACGGTGGGGTGGGGCGGTGAAGGAAAAGACTGAGGGAGATAGAGAGAGGGAGATATGAAAGATAGATTAGAATCCATGCCCAAAGGCCGTTTGTGGCCTACTTTCTTTTATACTATTTTTTTATTTATATATTTTGTCTTTCTTCTGTGAGTGTGTGTGTGTGTGTGTAAACGAGAAACATTGCGAGTTTCTTTTTCTCCCTCTGATCCGCTCTCTGGTGAAAACATAGCGTTAGCGGTGCGGCGTGGGGGAGCGAGACTGTCGGGCGGACGAATATATCGATGAGTGCGACGGACAGGTTGTGGGACTTACGTGTGCACTGCTCCAGCTGGACGCTGCTGCTCATGTGGATGTTATCTATTCTGATGTGGCCTCGTGTCGGGTGATCAAAGAAACCCTCGAACACCACCTGGAAGACACAAGGAGAAGAAAAAACATGACAATATTCATTAAACACATTCTGTTCTCAAACATTTTCACGTCAAGGACACAAATTAGACCACAGACGTCCATTTGATAAGAAAAGTACTGAAACCCACGACCAAAAACCAAATGTATTCTCTTACTGTGCTACTTATGGATCAAATATTAGTGGAATTGAATAATTCCTCTTATGGCTGAGGATCCACTGGAGGTCCCCAAACCACACTTTGAGCAGGAAACGACTGACATTAACCATCTTATTGTTTCAGCTAAGTGTCTATACTGTTAGGTAGTTAAATCTATAACATTTTTGTTTCTATAAGCTCTAAAAATCGTAATTTGGAATGTCAGTAAAGCTGTAAAGTAATTAAAGTGAATCAAAAAGTTGTTTTTTTCCCTTTTGAGTAGAAGTATAAAGTGGCGTGAAAAGAAAAGACTTCAGCAGAGGACAGAGCGACTCAAATTTTCATCAAAAGTTAGGACAGGAGCTTTCATTTTTTGTTAAGCGTGGCAGCTGCTTTGGACGAAATGGGACGAGGGAGAAACAACTTTGTTCTAGTGCTGAACTGAACCGCCAGACAACAGAGCTGCTTCTTTCCTCGGGCTATTAGACCGCCATCAAAACCGTTTTGTTCCATGAGTCATCCGGCTCGGTGACAGGCGTTTAGAAGAACCGCAACTACTCAGAAATCTTGCTGATGGTCTTGTTTGCTTATGTGGGTCATATAGAGCCATCAGTACTAAATCAAGACTGTTTTATAACCAGTTAAAAAGTCACTGCTGCCTGAGTGAGCTCAGAAACAAACCCTCACCTGATACTCTTTGGGGCTTTGGGGCAGGACGGTGCGGCCCTCCTTCCAGTGGGCCCCCTGGTCTCCTTTGAGAACCCACAGCAGCGACTCCTCCTGGTCGCTTTCCCTCAGCAGGACCCTCAGGCTGCCCTGCGCCTCCCCCTGGAGCTGGTAGTGGAAGAGGAGGCAGAGCGGGCCCTGCTCCGGCCCCATCTCGGGGCTCAGCAGCCGGGCTCGCTTGCGCTGGGTGTGGGCGCCTGCGTCCAGGTGGAGGTAGTTCCCCGAGACATCTGTGGGAGGACAGCAGACGCTGTGTCGTCACATCAGACTAATGAGGCGTAAGACATGATTCAAACCGATGCATCGCCACTCGTGAGCCACATTTATGCTTTTTTTTTTCTCTCTGCTATTTGCATTTTATTCATTTAATGGCTTCCATTTTAATGAATTTTATGATTTGTGGCGGTGCTGCCGCAGAGCGCCGGTTCACTCCCAACATACAGCGTGATGTAGTAATGCAGTGGGATGTGGTTGCTTAGAGTTTTAAGGCATTACCGCCATCGTTCTGTGGTATGAGGCTTAACCGCAAATGAGACTGCCATTTCATCATGGCCCCTAATGGCTATAGATACACACACACACACACACACACACACACACACACACACGCGAACACAACCATAATCACTCCGGATGCTGACACCTCGTTCTGTTGCTCTCCCTGTTTTTGCCACTTAGTCAGCAGAGCCCATCATACCGCTGCACTCACAATGCTCCTGCACACACACCTTTATTTATTTATCTATTTATTTATCTTTTTAAAAATGTAATTCACTTCTGTTTTCGCTCCTCGCAGCGCCGACGCATTGACGGGCAGAGGGCCCAGAGGAGAGGGAAAAAAGGAAAAGGAAGGAGTGAGTGAGCGAAAGAGTGAGCAAACATGACACGGGAGACAGAAAAGAAAGACGGCGCTGTTGTGTTTTCCCTTCCCCAACAGGACCATAATCATTAGCCGGCTGCTGTGTTTGGCTGTTTGTCTATTATGGCCGCAGAGTAAAAAGCTTCGCCGGAGCTGCAAATAGTGTTTTTTTATCGACGTGCAGACGCTGCGTGCGACATCTCAAGAGAGAGAGACGAGGAGAAAAGACAGAAAATATCCATCCATCCATCTATCTGTTTGTTTATCTATCTATCTATCTATCTATCTATCTATCTATCTATCTATCTATCTGTCTGTCTGTCTGTCTGTCTGTCTGTCTGTCTGTCTGTCTGTCTGTCTGTCATCCATCCATCCTCACCTTGTTTTCCCTCCCTCGGCTAAGACAGAAAAAGAAAAAAACACTCGACAGATTTTGCCGCACATCACACTTAATGAATAATGGATTTGGGTTGAGGTAACTCTGTTTCTTCACTTGGAGGCAATGGAAAAAAAAAAAAAAAGAAGGGGGACCTAAATTACCGTTGCTCATTAAGTGCAGTTAGAGAAAGTTGCAGTGTTTTTTCCGTCTCCTCGCGTTTGATCTTGGCGAACGTACAAAGGGAGGGAATTAATTAACAAGTCTCCATGGGAGGGATAGGCAGGGATGTGGAATTGGCTCTGAGGGAGGGAGTGTGTGTGTGTGTGTGTGTGTGTGTGTGTGCCTGTTTGCATGAGTTCATTTTTGTTTATATCTATGCGTGCGTGTGTGTGTGAGATAGAGAGAGAGTTCATCTGTCAGTCATTGTGTGTGTGGGTATGAGTTCGTAGACTTGCATTTGTGTGGATAAGTGCAGAATGTTTTCTAAGTTTAGAGATATACTGTACGTCTGCGGAGGTCGACGCGGGCTGAGGAGTAAGTGCAGAACAATGTCAACTGTTGTTTCCACTTGTGCTGAAGCATGACAGGGACTTTTTCCTTTTTCAACGCTGATTCCTCACACTCCCAATCATCACATAAGAAAGCAAACAGTAGTTTCAGAGAAGCTATTTCTGTGAACCGAGCTGCTGATTCATTTCAATAACATCTTGAATCTGCATCCTGCCTCGTCCGTCGTGGTTTTTAAGCTCTGGTTTGGTTATTTCCTGTTTTATTTTGAAGTTATATCCTCATGTGTCATGTCTTACTTCCTCCCTTTGTCCTTTGCAGATTTAAAGCGCTTCTCTAAATATTAATTTAACATCAGCAACTTTCTGTTATTTCCGGTTTGAAAACTGGAAAAATGCTTTGGTTCAAGATCAGAAAAGCTCACAGAAAAAGCTAATTCACGGTTGGTTTATCAGTGACACCTGTTGGATCACATCAGAACCTGATATAATCAGATGTTAGAAACTCTTTTCAACACTCCTCTTATCGATAGCTGAACCACTTCCAACACCGAGCAGTGTGAGGGGTTTATTTCGATGAAAATCTCTGCAGGGTAAAGAATTTTTTTCCGTCTCGGCCCATCTAGGATCAAAAGAATAACTTACGAGCTCTGCTTGGGTCGGATTTTCTCCTTTAAAACACCCTAACAGGGCTTTCAATGACAAGGGTTGGGGATTTGATTTGCATATGGAGACAGCTTCCAGACAGCGTGCTGCGCTAATGTTGCTGTTGAACAAGACTTAATGTCATGTTGCTGTCGAACACGTAGACAGGGACGCTGCTATGTCAATTACACACACCCCCGCGCGCGCAGACACACGCGCGCACGCACAACACACACAGCAGCCTGGTGTGATGTAGAGCCCTGCCTGGTGTCACGGCCCTGTCTGTTTATGAGGGAGCTGCTCAGTCAACCATAAACGGGATGGCTTCAACAGATACAGTGGAAACCTTGGTGGATGGCAAGGTCGAG
>CAEMYA010000051.1:730071-747784 GCA_903131615.1 Diplodus sargus
TTTAATACACGGTCAGTCCCACCTTGAGTGGTTTGTGTGAGTGTGTGTGTGTGTGTGTGTGTGTGGAGCCTCCGGGGAGCTGGAGAGCCAAGGCAGCACTTCTGTCAAAGCCATCATCTGACTTATCTGACTGCTCTGGGCGAGTGTGTGTGCGCCTTATGGGTGTGTAAGTACAGTAAGTATGTGTGTGTGAGGAATGTGTGTGTGTGTGTTTGATGGATAAAACAGTCTCGGTTATCCTCCTGCTGTCTTATTAAAGATGGACAGATGTGGGGGAAAAAAAAGGCAAGACGCACTGGGGGAGATGGGAGAGAGGTCAGCGAGGAGAGGAGGAGGACGTAAAAATATGGACGTTTCATGCTGAAGTGTAAGTGGAAAGACGCGGGGTAGAAAGAGGAGGTGAGATGGTGAGGATTGAGACGGCAGAGGTCGATGAAATGCAGAAAGACGGAATTAACGTGGGAAAAAGAAGAAGCCGAAAAAAGGAAGTTGTGGATTAAAAAACAAAGGATGAAAGTGAGAAAAAGAAGAAGAAACAACAAAGTACCAAACTAGGTTAGGGAAAAGTGAAACTGTTAAAAACTCCAATTAAGTCGTCGTGCACACTTTTTAGCAGATCAGAGTGAAATCCTTGCATCATAGCTGTTGTCAGTGGTCCCTCCCAGCGCTCGGATCTGTAATATTCCACCACAGGACAACCACTTAGCTCTTAATTAGCTACAGAGAGTCTGAGGAAGGTCAAACATCTCAATGTGACGCAGCGTTCACGAAAGCGAGAAATGTCTCGAAATGAGGAAATATCCGGAAAGATGAGGATTAGATGTGGTTGCAACGGGCACACAAAGTTTGTAAGGAAGTTCAAGTGGAGGAGAAGAACTGTGAAGAAATGTTGTTTCTGGTTCTCACAATGTGGATGTTTTACTGTTTACGACTGCTGGTGGGTTAGAGACAGAGACACTGGAAGTATCTGAGCAAAGGTCAGAAAAAAATGGGTCCGTTTTCCTAATCTGTGATCTATGAGCACGACTTAGACATCACAAACAAGTTTTGAAGCCAATCCTCCACAAGGTTAAGTGTAGGAAATATAGTTTTGGTAAAAAAAAAACTGTACACATTACTGTACCTCAGTTTTTTACAGCGGAAGGAACTTTGAACTCAAACCATGATTTTGCTTCTGAATGTTTTCTATTATTATAAATGGTACAGTAGTGTAGGGCGACCTGTGAGATGGGATGTTGTGAAAACATGTCAAACTGTATTTCAGACTGTAATTTGCATCATCTGAAGAACTTATAAAGATACTTTAAACAACAAAAAAACAAAAAAAACATGATGTCTTTTCTGTTTTCCATCATTCTGAATTATCCCACTATTGTCAGGAAACAGGAAAAGCTTCCGTGTGTTGAACCAATCACATTGCGATCTTTTGCATACTAATTAGGCATAGTTGACGTGCAGTGGCCACAATAATCATCGCTCTTATTTGGATATGAGAGCTTTACACAGCAGAGGCAGTGATACATGTGCTTTATTTTGGTTTAATCCAGAATTTCCAGTTTGGATTCTCAGTTCAGATGATGCTGCATCTGTATTATGATTCTGATGATGTTTCATGTCATTTGATTGCACTCAGAAAGGGCCTCTTATCAAATGCTCTTTATGCTCCATGTGGTCAGAACGTGCTGTGAATGACAAACAAACCGGTACTCACTGTCTGATCCGAGCGCCAGGTCCTGCCTCGTTCCATGCGTGCCGTGTCCGGTTGAGCTGCTGCTGGCCGTGTGCAGCGACCAGCTCACACCTGACTGGGGATCAGCCGACCAGCCGCACAAGCTCTGCTCGAAGTCGCACACGGCCGACAGGGACGGCGTGGTGGCTGCGGGCGGAGAAAGAGATTCACAGACCGTGAGTAATGCTGATCATCAAGTCGCCTTTCTGAGCGCTTTTTAGACACCATGTCAGATTTAAATGTTTTTCTCTGCTCCTTATCTTCCTTTTATGAGACTTAATGCCGTGATTGTGTGCCGCCTCTTTATTCTGATGCTTTGAGAGAGATCCCCACTGTGTTTAGATGTTTTGGCAAAAGCGCTCGCGTATTATGACATCTCAGTAAATCAGGCTGAATACAAATATTAGAGTTAAAGAGATGGAGAATGAGCCCCGACAGAAGAATCAGTGCAGAGGATGGGTGGGGGGGTGTAGCTATGAATCAAAAGGAGAGAGAAAAAGAGCACGGAAATCAAGAAAGCGTGGAAAATAAAAAACAGGAGAAATAAAAGACTAAGTAGAGCTTTATAAAATGATCTGAGAGATGACGCTGGATTTACCGAACGGATCAGAGCTTCTTAAACCACATCACTGTACATCTACAGCAGTGAAGCTACAGCCATGACAGTCGCTGACCTAAAGCTGTGAAATCATATTCCCAATAAGTCTGTGTATGTGTGTGTGTGTGTGTGTGTGTGTGTGTGGGATCCTCCGGCTGTGCGAGCCTATTTTTCGCTCAGGCGGAGCTTCCTGTGGGACTCCTTGAATCTAACAGACTTCAAAAGCACCAGAGGCCCTGTGGTGCGCGGTGACATCATGAGTTTGACCTTAAGAGCGTTGAGTGTGTGCCGACGAGAGCCAGAGAGAGAGAATGAATGCTGTGTGTGTGTGTGAGAGAGTGTTTTAACTAGGTTTTTATGTGTAGGTGTGTGTGTGTGTGTGTGTGTGGCGTTTACCTGGTCTCATTGCCGCAGTGGTCTGTTCCTCTCTGGGCAGGGTCGGGGTCGCAGTGTCCGGCACCGTGGTGGTTTCTGCCAACGGGAGGAAAAAGACAAAGGTTTGAAAGAGATGACGTGGATCGGAAGTTCGTCGGTTTGATTCCCTTTGCCTGGATGTTGAAGTGTCCTTGGGCAAGATACTGAACCCCGAACTGCTCCTGATGTGCTGGTCGCCACCTTGCATGGCAGCCACCGCCATCAGTGTGTGTATGTATGACTTGCTGTAAGTCCCTCTGGACAAAAAGCACCTCCTAAATGCCCTCAATGTAAACGACGTGGCAGTAAGTGTACCACACGGTCGAGGAGGGAGGAGTTAATCTGCTTCCATCACGTTCATCTTCCAACACACTCAAACCTGCGCAGTAAGGTGAGACAACACTGGACTCGCAACAACCGAATCTAAAGCTCTCCTCTTTAAATATTCACACTTTTTTGTACTCCCACACGCTGAAAGACGTGGTAATATTTTAGCCGCCCGGCAGCGAGCGGAGCTTGAGCAAAGAAAGATTTCGATATTATACGCTAACTGATGATGTTTGTACACACGTTGCTGCCGCCGCGCGTTACCGCGGGAGTTTGTCACGACGGCGGGCAGTGACGGAGCGAGCCGAGGCGGTGAGCTGAGCGCTGTGACACAACACACTCATTTTACCCACTGCAGGTTGGCACACACACACACGTACACCCACAACACTATGATGATAGATGCCGCACTCAAACTGACCTTGGTGCACAGCAGTGTGCGACCAGTGTATGATAGATCAAACGGAGGCGCACACACACACACACACACCCGTCAGCAGTCGGGTATGTCAGCGTAACCCCAAGACCTTCTGGTCTTAATAAGCAGTTTTTCTACTGTTGGTTAGGATTCCTTAAACGGCCCTGAATGCCTCACCGGCCCCCTTTTTTTTCTCTGAGACACACATCTACACGTTGACGTAAGGGAACAGGAGGCTGACACGGCAGACCAAATTATTCTGAGAGATGACTTCTTTCTCTGTTATTCATTACACGGTCTGTCCTCTTTTGTCACTCATCATTGGCCTCTGTGAAGCCCCGTCCATCTTTCCATCTCTGCCTCGTCATTTGTCACCATAAATCCGACCAGTTTCAGTTCTGCTTTGCAAAAAAAACACCGTCAACACCACGAAAAGCTCTTTCTGCGCGCACACACACACACACACACACACACACACACACACACACACACACACACACACACACACACACACACACAAAGCCGACCTCTCTTATTTTCCCTCTACGGCACAGACGTGAAACCCTATCTAGTGTTGTTTCTGTTTCACCACACGCAATTTTCTTCCCCATAACTCTTTCTCTCGCTCCCTTTCTGTCATCTCTCCCGGAGGCATATTTTGATTTCCACTCGTCCTTTTTCGCCCCGCACATCTTTTTCTTTCTCTTTGTTTCGGATCTCTCTCTGTCACTCTCCTCCTCAGCCCTCTCAGCAGCTTCCCCCCCTCCGCGCCGTTAACTCCGTCTGGTGTTATTTTATGTCGGTCACAACCACCACCAGCACAGTAAATCTGAGCCCACTGTTGATTTACTGCTTGTTTGGTTGCTCGGGATGTTTCCATGACTCACGCGGGGGGGGATCTGTGGGTCTTGTTTGGCCTGAACTTTTGACCTTTTTGCCCCGCTAACTGCCTCGAATTTGCTGCGGAAAACCCGGTTTGATTCATTCCTCTAATGCGCGTTGTGTGTGCATAACTTTATTGAGTTGTTGACACAGTCTGCTCACAGTGAAAATATGCAGGATTATTATGTAAGCCCGAACAGAGTGGCCTAATACACACACACACAGGCGCGCGCAGACACACACGTGGAATTAGATATTAACATTGGATAAGTAGCTCCCAGCTGCTGACATTAAGCTGTTTTAATTTGGTGCCCTTTACCACTGTAATTAGCCCCCCATATGGAGGGAAGAGAGGGAGGAATGGAGATGAGAGAGGGGCAGAGAGAGGCATGGAGATAGATGGAGAGAGAGGGAGATAGACATGGAGAGGGGAAACCTAACCCGTTCCACCTCTCACCACCATTTTCCTAATTAGTGACCACACACAGCTCCTGTCAGCCTCCCATTTTGAACTCCGTCTCCATCTCCTCTCCACTCGTCTAATCCAATTCTGCCCCTGCTGTCTGTCATCTCCCCTCCTCTTGTTTCTCCCCCTACCTTCATCATCCTCCCTCCCTCCCTCTCATTTCCATCCATCACGGCCCACTCTGCGGCTACTGTAAAGGTCAGTAAAATCATTTAAATGAATTACTTCGTAATTAAATCCGGTCAAACTTGTAATTTTTCAACGTGCTTTTCCAGGACGATGTTTTATCTGCGGACTGGCGGACGCGCGCAGCGTTTTTAGTCGCTTGCGTGGGAAAAAAGCGAGAATGACGAAACTGTCAGCGATGTTTTAAACATGAGGACTCAAACAGGGGTGCGAAAGAAAAACACAAATCTCTACATCTGTATTCTGCAGACGGGTCATCACAAAACACCACCGACTTACACGCAGAAACCTGCCATGACTTTACGTCTATTTCTACCTCAAACTGAGAAACTGAAAAGGTGTTCTGCTAACCACACACACACACACATTCATACGCACACAGACACACACAACTCACACTGTCATGGGCCCCAGGGCTCATTGTAAAGCTGCTGACTGAGCAGCGCGAGGCGGAAACAGAGAGAGACGAAAACTGTTCAATTATGGAAAGAGCTCTGGGTATAAATCTACCTCTGTCAGCCTAAATAATGACTACTGACACAGTGTGTGAGTGTGTGTGTGTGTGTGTGTGTGTGTGTGCTCGAGGGAGGGAGAATATCGTCCCCACTCAAATTATTGGTGACATGGTGAATGTGTGTGTGTGCTGAAGGGGTTTCCTTTACTTAATGACTCTGTGATTGACTGACTTATTGACGGACGCGTGTAGCTGAAGGAATGTCTCCTTTATTACGTCAATCTCCCTCGATGGTAACGACCATTAGCTTCAGTGTGACACCGCTGGATGACCTTTCTGCTGAAGGTATCTGCACACTGTAGGTTGAACTTCCTTTTATAAAGACCCTCTTCCTTCCGCAGCATTTTGTTAACCTTAATGTAAATGTTCCTCAGGGACTCCAAACTGTGTCCAGCAGCCCAGCATACTACAACACTGTGTTCTGCTTTAGTTTATTCGATTCTTTGGACAGGTTGGAATGTGACATATACGCTGAAATATGTAATACACATACGTTAACATACATATTATTATGGGCTGGCCATACAGTGTATGTCAATATATGAAATCGTTCAATTTGCTTAACAGGTTTCATAGATGACAATGAAATATTAAATATTAACATATATATTTGATTTATGAAAATTGCAATACCTCTGTAATTAGCGTACGCAATGGTTACGTCATATTTTTCATATGTTATAAACCTAAATCTCCTCATGTCCAAGATGTATACATGTAATTAGGATATATTGCCTTATGAGTAACATATATGGCCTTGATAAAGGGGTATATATAACATATATTACATTCCATATGGGAAATATCAACAGTCATATATAAATACGTTCAGAGTTTCAGAGTTTATGTTTACAAGTTGAGGTACAGTATGATAAACGTGCTAGAAAGATCGCTGCTTCAAACAATCTTAGTTAGAAAAAAAAAATACTACATGTTTATATGCAACGCTACATTTGGAAAAAAAGTAGAAATGAGTTCTTGAAAGTGAAAGGAAACTTGGAAACTTGGAAACTAGTGAGTGAAACTTCGGTTGCGGCTCTCCCCAGAATGGAGCGGTTAAATGTTAGAGTGCGACATCGAATGAAAAAGCGACGGTGGAAAACATGAGTGCGTTTTTTGGAGGACAATCATTGCCAGTGATCTTGAATGGCAAATCAGACAAACTGTACTTAAAAACCCCACAAGTGCAGGTTTGATTTGTACGTAGCTTAAAGTGCTGGACTAATTATGACTCCCTCGTCTGTAGATGAGTGGGTGGGAAAATGAGTTCTTTACAGCAGGAAACCCTTTCGAGACTAAATACCTAATTAGCCCATTGTACAGCAAGCTACCGACAATATCTGGTTTTTATGGTAAGTGCTGCACTGGACCACAAGTTTTAATGTCTGGGAGACGGGGGAAGGTGCGTTTTTCTGCAGCCCAGTTAAATGTATTGCCGGTATAAGACTGAGCACATGATTGTAGTTAAAAAAGCCACCAATAATAGAGCTTAAGAAAGCAGAGCTGTGCACAACACGGCTGAGACACTAAAAGCAAAGAAGCTCTTTATGTCAGGGAACTACAGACAGTGAATTGCTCATTAGCAGATCGTGCAACAAAGCACCATAAGGTACGTGACTGTAATTGTAGCCTTAAGTGTGAAGCTAAGTACGACAACAACTTAGATGATAAAAAAAGAAAGCTGCTGGCGATGAATGGCTAACTACATCAGCCGACAGTAGTCCTCTACAAAGGGAATGAGTTTAAGTGTGGCAAAAAAAAACCCATTGAGCTAAGTACGCCATCAACTGCTCGGGAGAGAATAACGATGCCAGGATATGTTTTAAACAGTTTCAAGCTCCAATCAGAAGCTTTTGGTTATATTAAAACACAGGAAGACTGACAGACTGTATGTTAATAAGTGTGTTCGGGTAACGAGCCAAAGCATTTATCATATCATTTAAAACAAAAGTTAATGTTTCCATAATAAGGAAGGACACATTCTTGGCATCATGATACAGTGATTAACGATTTGTGATTCCAAATGTCTGATGCTGTTCGCAGCTGAATATACTGCAAAATCATCAACTTTTATTCATAGTCACAGTGTTTTTATGATACTATTTTAATCTAAAATTATTGTAATGATAATATAATATAAATATCTTATTGTTATTGGTTACAGGTTACTTTTTTGTTATACTTTACTACACTGTACTATAATGTACCATGCCTTATGATAGCATAGCATAACATACTACAATTCACTATAATTACTCAATTTCTTTGTCATGTTGCCATCATATACATTTCCGTCTAGTATTACCCATTTATATTGGGGACGGCTGTGGCTCAGGGGTAGAGCCAGAAAGTTGCTGGTTCGATTCTCCTGGTCTGCACGACTAAAGTCTGCTCAATGCCCTAAAATGTAAATATATACCCATATCTGTTAATACTTAGCTACTACCTTGTTATTACCTTGGCAATATCATGATTTTACATAATTATTACCTCTTTATTATTAAACTCTTTCCCCACCAGCACCATGTTATTACCAAGCTGGAGTGGAAAGTTCTACCACAGCTAGATAAAGATGTGAGGCAGGGAAATCTGGGAAATTATGCAAAGAGGTGGTGAGCCAAATCCAAATATTTATATTGGAAAAACACAATTTTTTTTTTTGAACACAGACGCATATAAACAATGAACCAGCCCTAAGTGTTGCCATGTGCGATGTCTCAAAGAGGAAGAGAGGGAAGTGATAAATATTATGGTCCTTCTGAAGTGAACAGAGCATGAGTGTATATGGTTTGAAACAACAGCCGAACTTTCCGGCTCTTGAACATCTTTGTAGACGTCCCAATGCCAACACGGCCTAATGTGTTTGTTGGAACATGTAATCAAGTCAGGAGCATTTGAACCCGTCTGCAGTGGTGGGCAAGAGATTTCTTCAAATGTTTTGCCTCTACAACCAAAATGGAAACAAGCTGTTGGTGTCCTATAAGAGCGCCAAACAGTCATTCCTTCAGGAAGTATGTTTTTGAAACAGTGTCAGTTTCCATTTTCATGTGTTCGGAAATTGTGCAATACCTGATCTGTGGTTTTGGCTCTTATGGATTCGGGAAACATTTACTAACCTCTGGAGATAATGTTAGCTTTCAAAAGCTATAAAGTAAAGGAAGCAACAGCAACAGGTTGTTTTTTTTTCGAGGGAAACAATAAAAGCAGAAAAATGGGTCTTTAGAAACAATGTAAGAAGAGCGAGAGGAAGAAGAAGAGTGGGACACAGATCCCTGAGGGTAATGAGGTCAGGGGAGGGAAAAAGGGAAGGTGAAGACGTGGGAGAGATGGAGTGTGTGTGGTGGAGGTGGTGGTGGTGGTGGTGGAGGAGGGGTTGTTACAGGAGCCTTGGCAGGAGACGAGAGTGATTAAATTCTTCTGATGGGGAGGGAGTCGAAGGGGCGGAGACGCAGCAGACTGCAGAAGGCACAAACATTTGTACACTCCACCTCCCTCCCTCACACTATTTTCCATTCCTTCTCATGTGCTTTTTTAACCTGTTGCTATAAAAGAGCCGGGTAAAGTCTGCAACTTTATGAACCGGAATAATTAAGAGTTGAAACAATAATTTAACATAATGATTCTTTCAACATGTGTCTAAAATTATTTGCTTGGAAATACCAAGTCTCCTGTTCACAGCATACTTCTGTGAAAATGTTATCTTGGTAATAATGCAATCTGGTTGTTATCATTTCTGGCTAATGCAGTATCAGAACTGTGATCTCTGCAGTGAGAGGAGGAGCGAGACAAGACAGGAGGAGGAGGAGGAGGAGGAGGAGGTGAGGAGCGACGTGAGTGGGCGTAAGCACGGACACATCCCACCAATCACATGGAAGTCTCTGGACCGGGGCCACGGCTCACATGTGAAAGCTATCAGCAGTGTTTGGACCTGGAAAACACACATTCACACACTTGGCTTAACCTGAACGATTCGCTGGAAACCTGGAACGACAGAACACCTCCAGAATGTTCTAGACCGGGAGCCCTAAACAACGCTGTCTCCCGGGTGACCTGTCGATGTGTGTGAATCAACAACAAGCTTTTAAAGACAGATGGAGCAAAGGTTCTTACTATCATCCAGAAAAAGCTGCAAACTTACTTTTCATGTCGATCTTTATTTAGGCTTCCCACACAGTAACTTGCTCTGGTACAAATAAATTATTCCAGCAACAAACGGCTTAACATTCATTCAATGATGAAAATCATCATTTTCCAGGGCTGACCACTGACTCCCTGAGAGTAGTTGTTGAGGTATTTATAGTTAATTCAACTTTAGTTAATAGTTATACTACTGTAAACAACAATGGAACGCATTGTAAAGCATTTAGTAAGCATTCTTTTATAGTTAGGTTGGAGCGGATGATTATTATAATACGTTGCAAAAAGGTAATTAATACTGAACAGTTCATCTATAAAAAAAATCTGCTCAATTGTTTATTTGTCTATAATGGGACCAGAATTTATAAAATGTACATCATGTTGTATTGAGGCGACATGAAACTAGCGATTGAGATCATAAACTCATTAGGAAACTGCTTAATGAGATATTGAATCAAGTTAGAAGTACGGTGATGTTCTCATAAGCTTACATACAGCCAGACTTCTCCTTTGAAACCAGTGGAGTCGCCCCCCCTGCTGGCCATTTACGGCACAGCTCCATCTGCTTTCTATACAGTCAGAGATTCAGTCTGATAGCCTGCCAGGCGCAGATCCAGCCTCTTTGCTACAACTGGCCCGACTTCACACCGAACGGAAACAGATACAAGCCATCAGCCATTACTGACGATGTCGTCTTCCAAACGCTGCGCCTCCCCCCCCATTGAGCTAATCATTGTGGTTTTGTTGGAACACGCAGGCCAAGAAGCATCATTTCTGGCCGGCGATGTTTAAGGTTTTTATGACAATCCACGATTCCAAAGAGCGGCAGCAGCAGATGAATGAAGACAAAGACGTTATTAGCCGATCTGAGACTCTGGACAAAAAGCTGCTTTCTCTCTCTCTCTGTCTGCATTTCCGTCTCTGCTATTTCCCCCAAAGCACCCCACCCTAAACACAGCGAAACGTTTTTCAATGGAGACGAGAACCTAAGCATGTATTTACACAACTAAGAACAAACCTTTGTCTTCTTGCCAAACAGGTGGTGTGTGTGTGTGTGTTTGTGTGTGTGTGTGTGTGTGTGTGTGTACATATGTGCCTGCCTGCCAACAACTAGGTGTGGAGTGAAAGAGATGAGAGCATAGCAGATGTTCTGATCGCTCAGTCATTTAAAACATGAACAGAACTGGCAGCCCGGCAGCTCTCACTTCACATCCAATAGTCGGGGGTTACGCGACCTAAATTACATGTTGCCTCCACAGCTCGCGCAAAACGATCAAGAACGAGTCCTGCAATAATATTCAGGCTTTTGTTTCTGTTTTCGCACCGCGGGTTTTGCCGCCATAATGAGATGCTAAACTACAATATCGCGCGCCCCCTCCCCTCTACTAAGAACCCCGAATCTGTAATTTCAGATTTCTTCATTGTAATTGGGTGCTCAGATTGTCTCTGCCATGTGAGGAAATTGTTTTACAGCCCTGAAGCCAGGTCAACGCGCTTGACAAAAAAAAAAAAAAAATGAAAACAATACAGGGGCAGTAATGGAAAAGCAATTTCTTTGCGAGTTTGTTAAAGCTGGTGTTTAGAGGATATGAGGTTTGTGATTGACATTGTGTCATATTGTGTGTGTGTGTCTACTTTGGAACAATGAATAAACTAAAGAACAACAACAACATGCTGCTTACACACACACACACACACACACACGCCGTACTACTTTTTGGCAAGTGTGAACGAGGGGATGCTTATCTTCTTATTTTTCCGTGAATGATGTATGACTGTAATTTGCATGGAAGTTAATGATGATGCATAAACATTTCATGACGTCGAAACACTTTTAAAACAGGTCCAGGTTTGTTTTTTGTGTCAACAGAGAACAGAGGGCTTCAGCTCCTGAATAATACAGAGGCCGTCCTGATTGCTGCATCCACTGCGAGCTGGCCTGTTTGTGAGTGTGTCAGTGATCATGTGATCGCCTCACGCCGCTGATGCCTCCTTTTATTTATTCATCAGTGCATTAATTCACTCGTTTACTTCCTGAGCAGAGCCGAGACGGACGGTGAGTCGTGCCACGAGAGCAAAGGGTTAAAAATGTCATCAGTCGTTCAGCAGTTCAGTATTTTTTTGGGCCTTATTCCATTGGATTGCTTGAGAGATGACAGGAAACCACATGAGAGAGAGCGAGGGGGGGATGACATGCAGCAAAGGGTTGCAGGCGGGACTCGAACCAAAGCCTCCGTACAAACTGAGCTACTTGAGTACTGGAGATTGTTGCATCCATTCTTTTTGCAGAAAGAAGCTGAAACCTTTCATCTGCCGTCTAATCACGCTGTACATGTGTGATGATGATGATGATGATGTCATTACACTACGTGATGTGGTGCAAAACGAGGTGACATTGTGTAAACGGCTGGACAGGAGCAGAGCAGCAGGTCGAGCGATGTCAGTGAGAGACATCTTCCTGGAAGTTACAGCCACAGGCGACCAGAATAAATGTGTCCTTACCTTGAAAAATCATGGGGAATTTCTCTGGGTTCGAACATAGTAACATAAAAGATTGAGGAAAATAACAAAGGTGTGGTTGTTTTTGGACATTTCAAATGTGGACGTGACGTATCGTTAAAGGGAGGAAGCGTGTCCCTTTTAATGTGGGGTAACTTCCTGGATGTCACAGTTGGTGAAAAAGAAGAATCAGGACGTGAACCACGTTGAACGACGCCTGTTTACAGAAACGGAAAGCAATACACAGAAGAAGAAAAGACAACATTGGAGGATTTAATCTGAAGGTGTTGTTTGGGCCTTTTTCCTGGATGACTTTATATCTCACTTCCTATCTGTAGCCCTGTTTCTGTGTGTGTGTGTGTGTGTGTGTGTGTGTGTGTGTGTGTGTGTGTTGATAGGAGGGGTCCACCAGAGTTGAGAGTGTGTGCGTTTCTGCACGATGTGTAAACAGCTGTGTGCAGTGGACTAAAGCTGATGCACTCCGTTGAATATTTTATCTGCCGTTACAACTCGGCACTTGCAGCAGTCACAAGCGAGAGGCGAGACAAAGTCGGGTTTGTCTTCAGTCAGATGTGCCTTTTCCTCTGTTATTGTTTTCATTCGCAGCGCCAACATAGAAAAAAAATGATTGTGACTGCGTGACTGGTGAGATCATGTGTTTTGGGTTTTTTTTTCAGCACTATTATCCTAACGTCACTTATCGTGGAGACAATTAAAAACCAGACGAAGTGAAATGTAACAAAATCAACTCGCCCTAAGCCTCTAAAGATGTAGAATTACCACGTTGTGTGTGTGTGTGTGTGTGTGTGTGTGTGTGTGGTATTTAGGATGGTAGCAGGAGCAGTGGCTGTGGTGTTCACGCAGAGCGGGAATGAACTGTTATCACGTCTAATGCACGGATTACATCCAGAGGGCAAACATCTGGCACGCAGACGCTGACAGCCAGACCAGCAGACGATCACTGTAAAACGGTGCAATAGCCAAGAGGTTGATGATCTGCGCTGAGATGATGGCTGCAGAGACGATGTGCGTGATGTCATTAGGGGCAATAACGAGCAGTGTGTATGGACGGGATAAAACCCCACCGGGGCAATCGCAATGGGCATATTAGGATTTATTTCTCTCCATTTGAAAGGAATCAGTTGCTGCCATTCATGATGTTCAACTGGAACATGATAGATAATCAGTCCAGTGAATGCTTTATTGTTCATGTCAAGGTCTGTTGCACCTGAGGGCTTTTATACCAGCACTCTCTACCAGTCATCTGAAACTCAACATGAGATAAAGCAAGAACAAAAAATACCCATCTGGACATCTCGTCTGTCCGCTCTATAAAGATGCTGTTAACCGGAGGAGCCGTTCAATTACACCTATATGTCATGACAACGCTGTGCTTAAGGCCTGGTTAGGTTTAGGCGCAAAAACAACTGTGATACGGTGAGGAAAAGATCCTTTTTCATGCCACGAACACGGATGGAAATGCCCTCATCACCTGTCAACAACATCCAGTTTTGTTGGCACAAGCATGGCTGGAAAATGTTCTGATCTCTCGCTAAAAATATCCAATTGTTTCAAATGTACAGCTGTTGAAACACTGTCTTATGCGCTGGTGTCTGTCTTGTTAGCTTTAGAGACAAAAACCACCGGGCTGGGGTTGAGAAAAGATCATATTTTGGCCACAAACACCGCTTGAAATGTCCCAACACTTCGTTAAAAAAAACACAAACGACCTGACCTCTTGTCAAAAATATCCCGTAATTTCCCAGTATCTCCTTAAAAATATCCAGTGGTTTCATGCTCACAAGTGTTGAAACAACATCTCGAATCATGGCCCAGCTGTTATTCCACCTTCCACCATCCCACTTCTGCTCCTGAGATGAATTCCTGCTCACATACATTGTGGAGATGTCAGTATGAAATGTATCACACGTACTAATCTGAACACATCGGTGGTTTGCAGAAAGATAAAACAGCAACATTTTATCGTGGAGACTCAACAGAATTCACTCTGCAGATTTCCTTCTGAGTGCTTCGTCCAACAAAGTCAAATCTGCCCCTGACTTAAAATGTTCCAACTGAATTTTGACGTTTATTACACTCATGGTAAGTGTGTTATCAGTAGAGGATGTCCCTTCTCTGCCCATCACCGCCAGCCTCTTGGCTCGTCCTGACACATCTAGGATATATTGTTCCCTTCGGGCTCTCTCTCTCCCTCCACCGCAGAATTCCAGCGGCGGGCCATCAGTTGCAGCCAACAGCCCACTTCCCGTCCACTGGGAGCAGGTACGTGTCACTTCCTGTTCTTGTCTTCACCTCTCGCGTGTCACAACCTGACTGAAGCAGTAAGATCCGATGGGCACATGAAGGAGGAGAGGACTGGAGGGGAGACTACATCTGGGCTGCGATTTCTTCGCAGCACAGGACAGGACACGGGAATAAAATACCTCTGCTTCAGGAGAACTGCTGCTGAATTTATGCAGCATGCCGTTATTGCTCAGATTAAGCAGAAACCGTGGGGAGATTTGTACAACGACTGCTTTATTATTGAAGTTATTGTGCAGCTGGGGATAATTTGCTTTTCCACAGCTAACAAGGCCTGTACAACAGTAACATATTGTAATATATGGTACTTACACAGCTCCGTAAAGAAACATACCGACTAATGGTCTGCTTTCATTACTCCGTACACTAAATCATCCCCGTGTTTACACCGATCGAGTGGAAAATATATCAAACGGAACATATTGAGAAAGAAAAGCTGATGTTTTTTTTGTTTTCTTTTAAAGAATAGATCACAGATTGATTGAATTCAGCCGAGCGTGCAGCGCACCTAATCCTTCGCAACACACTCGCAACATGTTATTAACGTAACAGGCTGCGAACACACAATGCGGCGCGACTACACAGCTGGCCACTATTAGTAAAAGTCCCATGACCTAGACATGTTAATCCCTGTCCAGACATGCTGCAATGCCTCCTATAGAGCATCATGATTAACTTCAGCCACAATGCTGAATGCACACACACACACGCACACACACATATACATCAGTGGTTGAGTGTATATACTAAGAAAGTGAGCACGCATTCCAAAAAGCTCATAAAGCCTGCACACAGAAATACAGTCTAATTACAGATGTCAAAGAGATGAATGGTGTGATTTAGACATTCAAGTCTCTAATGTTGTTTTTGTAATTATGTTTATGGATCATGTAATCTACATATATGTACAGAAATGGCAGAATAATTATGATGATGTATGTGTGATTGCTCTTGATCACACTCGGGTCATTTCTCTTAGCCGCTCTTATTTCAGTGATGTGTCCGTTTTATGGGAGAAGAAGTTCGCTGTGACTGTGAATTAGGGGGTTTTCATTAAAATTGTTAAATTTTTGTTATATGACACGCTTTCTTTTTTCTCTTCCAGCCTTGTTCCAGGGTATAATCTTTGGAAAATGGCCGCTTTATCGTCCACGTGTAAACTGGCAATATGCAACTCCCTTTGAAAACTGTGACGACAGGACTGTGCTTTGCGAATGTCTATTACATGTTGAGACACGGACACAATTAACAAAGCGGACTATCGTGCTTCGTTAGAGCTGCTGACTGAATTTGCTGCACCGCACATCACCGCTCCATAGAAGATAACGTTTGAACGCAGGCACATGGTTTTATTCTGTGGTGTTTAATTGCAAAGTTACACCAACCACCTACCGGCTTCGATCATTTTTGGGGATCTGTGTGGAAGATGAACACCTTCAAGTTGTCATTTGAACTCAGAACTTTTTTAAAGAGAAACACGTTTATGTTTTTAAGCAAAACACTCAAGGCAGTGCACCGACGTGAGTCGGGTTCTGCTTGAGGTTTCTAACTGTTCAAGGGCAGTTTTTTTCTCTTGCCACTGTTGCTAAGTGCTGGATCATGAGGCAAATGTTGGATCTGTGTAAATATAATAAGCAAAGAGTGTGATGTAGACTTGCTCCAACTGGAAAGTGTCATGAGATACATTTTGCTGTAAATAGGCGCTATACAAATAAAGACTGATCGACTGATTGATGTAAACACGCGTGCTCATATTTTTATCTGTGTGGGTTTGTATGTGAGCACACAAGCGTTCATTCCTCATTCGATGTTGTGTTGCATGTGTGTGTGTTTCTTTTCTGAAAGTGTGTGTGCAGCCCTCTGCTATCTTCCATGTACGTGTGTGTGTGTGTGTGTGTGTGTGTGTGTGTGTGTGTGTGTGTGTGTGTGTTCTTACCAGGCAGGTCACAGCCGAGGACCTCCATCCTCATGCCGATCCCAGCGGGCGACCACCTCTCCGGAAAGACTCTGATGAACTGGGCCACGATCTCATCAAACCTCCGCACCTCTGGAGTATCGTAGTGGCTGTTCCCCTCGAAAATCTAGGAGCAGATGTTGACGGCGGTGTTACTGGTGTTTAGAGAGTTATTGCGGAGTACTTTCTGACTTTCATTTTAGGGAAAAATCAGGATGAAACATTTCCCCTCCAGTGTAGAGGACATCTTCCTGCCAATTATGACATTCCTATGTTCAATTTGCTCACTCCACAGGAAAATATGGCAAAGATCTTTGGCCGGCTCGACTGACGACAGCTGCGTCTGACAGTCAGATCCTGCTGTGTCTTCCCAGTGCTGATTCAAAGGAAACTGTTTTACAAGTATCACTGCTTGTCCCAGAGTTTGTCTCAAAGCCAGAGCTGTCTGCGACGCGCCTCAGATACAAAATGATGAGCGATAAGCTTTACTCCAGTGTTTGTTTGATACGCGTGACATCTGTCAGTGGCGGGGTGCACGGATGCAAGGCGGCGTCGAGGATGAGCATCCTGAAACGACGGTGGGAAGACGTAAAAAAAAACGCTGCAGAGGTGGTTGAATTCCTCTTTTCACCACGCCAGCGCTGAAAAACAAAAGCAAAACTACGCTGGAGCCTGTCTCTCAAAAGTCTTATAACGCTCCTAATCAGCGTTGTTGCAAAGCACCGACACGTGTCATAAAAATAACAACAGAATCTGTGTCTTCCTTTGATTTTTCCAAGTAAATTTCCGAGGCGGCTTGCAGCAGCCTCTGGCAGGAAGCACAAGATTTATTACGAGCTGGAAACTGACTCGACTCCTCTCACAAATGTGGGGCTATGAAAGTCGTAATATTGGTTTCATTAATTGAATCGTCTCTCCTGTCTTCCCCACTTTTTGGAGTTTAAAAAAAAAAAGAAAAGAAAAGAAAAAAAAAAAACATATGATGAATTTCCCAGGATGCTCATTTAAAAAGACAGTCAGATGAGAGAGAACAGGATTTTAGCATCGGGGAGCAAAGCCAGGCACTCAGTAGTACTATTAAAGCGCTTTTAAAGACGGAGTCTCAGAGAGGAGAACAGAGTTTAAAGTGCCCTGTCTCTCACAGAGCGTTAGACTGCCAGCAGTACTGAGTGGTGATGCAGGAAAGACATTTTTAATTAACACCCATGAGAGACAAATAGAGGATGAGCAGAACGAGAGGATGAGACAGAGTGGAGAAGAAAAAAAA
>CAEMYA010000051.1:755166-779525 GCA_903131615.1 Diplodus sargus
TTTTTTTTTGGCCTTCTATTTCTTTGTGAGTGTGTGTGTGTGTGTGTGTGTGTGTGCGTGTGTGAATGTCTAGCCTTATTACTGTACTTTACCAGCTCTTACAGTTGGTAATTGCATGTATATGTGTGTGTGTGTGTTGCAGGCACTTCTGTACACGAGCTGTTAATGGACAGAAGTCTGCTTCCCAGCTTTGTTCAGGGTTATCACACAGATCTGTAACTCTGTGTAACAGTACACTGACATCCCTTTAGTAAGGATGTCTAAGTAAGTAAGATAAGGGGAATTGTAAGGTGCCTTGATATAAATTCTTGACTGGACGAACAGATATTTTTCCGTTCTGGTGATCGACATGTGGACGTCCTTACATCATTCTGAACGGACGCTGAGACAGTTTGTGTGAGGGATCAGTCATGTCTTCAAGAAAGATTCAGTGACGTAATAACCCTTCGTTTTTTTTAGGTTCCTTGCACATAACCAGAAAGTAAACCTGGAAGCTGGGAAACCTTTTCATGTCTGAAAATAAAATTTTGTTGTATTTTTGTACAATGACAAAGTCTCATTTCTATCTATTACGGAAGTACTGACGACTCGATTGGAGGCACGGTTTCTGAATGTGGGCTGTGGGCTTTGATATGTTTGTGATGTTTATATAGCACCTAAACCTAAAAAGAAGACATTCAAATCTGACTTCCTACAGCATGAGACCTTTAATATTTCGTTGTTTTTCAAGTCTTTTTTCTCCATGAATGTCTCCGTACAACTCTGCTCCTCTGTTTCCTGAGCAGCAGCCCGTTTTTTTCATATCCCCTCTTGATCATCAGGTCATGTCAGATCATTTGACTGCTCCATGCATGATCCAGAAACAGAAAAAACAAATAATGACACTATCTATCTATCTAACTTGAGCTACTCCGTGATTCAGAGCACTGAATTGGCCGCGGGCCTGGTTGCGCGAGGTTAGCCCGCATGAAGAGACGAGGGCGGCGGTTTTCAGCGACCCGAGGTCTCCGGTTGAGAGATGATGTTGTCTCAGTGAGAGTCTTCGTCTGGAGGAGTCTTTTTCGCTGTGGGAGGTACATTTAAGCTCAACGTGGCACAAATGTCATTAAGCAGCCCTCCTGAATTGCTGCAGGCAGAGCTGTCCGTGGTCATTACAACACTGGACCTGGGCCAAGACCAAAACCTCCTATTCCCACCTTAATCTGTGGGAGGGAGGATGGATGGGGAGGGAGAGAGGGATGGACGGAGCAGCGAGACGTGGGTGGAATGACAGAGGCAGGGAGGGAAGGAGAGGGATCGTGATGAGAGGAAAGTTTCGGAGGAGTTGGACGAAAAAAAAAAATTAGCAGAGAGAGCGAAAGAAACGCGGAACGAAAGAAAGAAAACACAAGCAAAAGGTCAACCAGTCAAATCGTCTAGCTGAGCGAGAGAGAGGAGAGAGTGAGCGGCGCAGAGGGAGGAAGAGAGGTGGAAACCAGGGGGAGAAGAAGGGTTCATAGGGGAGCAAGTGAGTGAAGGAAAGAGGCAGAAAGGGGAGGAAAGAAGTGTTCACGGGGAACCGAGGAGCGAAGGAAAAGGAGGGATGGATGGATGGAGAGGAGGAATAATGAGAATAACAGACAAGGGTGTTGACCACAAATCCCTCCGGATAGATCAGAGGTCCCAGCAACACAGGCTGGGAAAGGATGTCGGGAGAGGGGAAATTAAATAAAAACGACTAGAGTAGTCGGAGGCGAAGTGAGGGAGGGCGAGGTCAAAGGGGAGGGGGGAGAAAAAAAGAGTTTGTGACAAATGAAGAAAGAAAAGCTGGGAGGAGAAGAGAGGAAGGGGACAGCGGGGGATACTATCAGGGTGCCATGTGTCATTGGGTTTGCCGGATTTGTGGACCGACCTGTCACATGTCGCAGGACTCAGCTGTCAAATGCAGGTTACCTCCCCGACGTTGGGGTGTGTGTGTGTGTGTGTTTGTCCTCGTGTGATGAAATTAGAGGAGATGGAGGGCTGTTTTACTATTTTATAACTCTGTCCGCACACATACACACAAAAGGCGCACAGCACGGACATTTGAATAATTCAGCGTCGTCTGCGCCGCGTCCTCGCCGGCTGACTGACTGTGGCTCTGCGGAGCTCACGACACACAGACACACACACACACACACACACACACACACTCACACACACACACCTGGTCTTTTTGTTCCCGTGAGGTGACACGTTCTTCTTCTTCTGTACTCAGTCGAGCTTTTATTTAGTATCTTATTATTTCATGTTTTCTGTATTATATCATTATTATTACCAGCTTTTATGTGCAATATCTCATTTAGTCTTTATCTTTTATTGTATTGCTTGTTTCTTAGTTTGTATGTTTTATGTTTTCATAATTTCAACTGTTTATTTGTCTCTAAACCTGTTTTTGTTTTCTTAATATTATATATATGTTTCTTCAGTCACTTGTAAAGCACTCTGCATTGCATTTTGATTTGTTTGGAAGATGCTTCATGAATAAAATTTGATTGATTGATTGATTGACTGACTGTAGTTTCACGTTTGACCCGGTTAATCGCCTTCAAAACCAGAATCATACTCCAAAAACTCAAAATCTTTCCGAGTATATTTTTCTAATTTCTGGTAAAATAAACATCTTAGTGCAATATGAGACAAAATCAATTAGAAAATAGAATTTCTGTGAGACAATGAGACTTGTTTAAGACAATTTCTGCTTGTTTGGTATTTCCGTCTAAACACTTGCGCTCATTGTTATTCAGCGGAGACGTTCTGTGTAAATGAAGCAGAAAACAGCATTCGCTCCACGTCTGTCACCTCTGACCGCCACTCAGAGATGAAAGCACCATTTGAATCCGGGAAGAATTCTCTTCCTCTTGGAATTGTTCTAGTAGTCTCGGTGTTAAACTCCATTTCTGTTTGTTTGTTTTGGTCTGTGTGTGTGTGTGTGTGTGTGTGTGTTTGTGAGGCTGTCTGCTGGTTTGTTAACGGTCTGATATTTCCACCTGAGTTAAGAGACGAAGCAAGCTGACACCGGGAACACTCGGGTGAACAGATGCTCGACTTAACACCTAATCTGCACACACAGAATAACCTGAGCTGGGTTGTGGTTTGGAGTCCATTAACTGATTGTTGCAGGAGCCTTTTAGAAAGAGATGGTTAACTTTGAATTTGGGAGCTTAAAACCTCAGAGATGCTCCGTATCCCCTTACACCTCCTGACTGCAGAGCCACAACCTGCAGGTAACGACTTTAGTTAATCTGACAGCTGAGTGTTATGTAGGTTTCACCTGTCAGTACCGGCTGTTCATGGCACTCTAACAAATAATAAGTTGCACACACGCACTCACTCAGAGTGATCGCTCTAACGTGGGTTGATAGGGCCGAGCAGGGAGGGTAAGAATTAAGATAAAGCAGTCTAAAATATACACTATGTGGAAAAACACATTTAAATTTTGACAGCGGGGTCAGCGCAGCAGCAATTCTGAATATTTAAGAGACAACTCCTCTCGGCAGTTCTTATAAACATAATCAGTGCGTGGTGCTGAGCTCTCACGCACACGATTGTTGATTTCGAGGAAAAATCCAGATAAATTCACAGTTTCAAGATTATAGTGCGGTAATTCATTTCACACTATAGATGTATAAATCTACATATATACTTAAAATGAACAGGGGGCAGCATATCACCAGTGCTAATGGTTGCTGCTGTTAGCTAGTTAAGCCCAGTTAGCAGTGCAGCTAGCAGTCCAGAATGGAGAGCTTTGGACCTGGATGGATTGCGGCTAGCTGGTTAGCACGCTAACTTCAGCGTCTATCACTTTAGCGCCCCTTTAATGGAAGATGGAATTGTATTTTGCGTTGGCAGCATATCAGCGAAACTGAATGTCGGTTGAGGGAACCACTTACTCATAAAACAAAATAATATTAAGAGTGTAAACAGATACAGAAAATCAGTTAAATGCGTAAATACGATAAAAGGTAGGGACTGAAACACATTAGCTGCCCCTCCGAAGACCAACTACATAAAGTGCAGAGTAAAGCAGAAACATTTGCCACCTGCCCAATAATTAAAACCTACTGAATAGCCCTCAGTGCCCCTCTGTAGATGGAGGTTGGACAGAGGGTGAATAGAGGTGCTGCAGCAATGAGACAAATGATGTGTTTTATGAACAATAAACGGTGTAAGTATCATAACTCTCAACCTGAAAATGAGCACAATATGGAAGGTCGGATTCCAACACAGCAAATTGGTTCCACAGTGATGATTTGCAACATAACCTTCAATAGTTTGAGCATCTGTCTGCCCCTCTCTCTCTCTGGTTCACGTCTCGAGTCAGTATCTGTCATCTGCGAGCCCGTCAGTACGACGTTAAGAGTGAAAGCTTCAGGAATATTACTTCTGCTGCTCTCTCAAAACTTTTTTTTTTCTTTTCTTTCTGCGAGTTAACATGTATTCCATATGTGCCATCTGGCTTGCAACAGGCCTTTAATGACATTATCAAATACATTACAGATCGCACAAATCATCGTGATGTTGTGTGACGGTGGCGCCGCCCCTGTGGGCCGGCTCCCAGATGTTTAAAAACCAGAGAGAGTGTGTGTGAGAGAGCGCAGTGGCTTAGTTATTAAGAGTTACTCATCTGAGACAAATGCTCGCACACACACACACACACACAAATAAGAGGTTGTAAACATGTATATGTGTGTCTTTGCTGTTACCTGGATACATAATTACGCAGTGTGTGTGTGTGTGTGTGCACATGACAGTATGCAACGCTCGTACCGTTTCTCTTTCTCTTTGCTCTCTAACCATGTGGCTCTCATTACTTTTTTTCGTCCTCCTTTAATGCCTCCAGCTCATAAAACACTAATTCAATAATTCATCCAGATTAACATACACACGCACACACTCACACACACGCACGCATACCGAACTGTCACTCTAGCCAAGCACAAAAAGTCATTTGTTCAAGCAGCGTAAACCGACTAAATCATGATGACTTTCTCAGACACATACTGCCTGGATGGGACGAGGGGGGGAGAACGAATGATGGAGTGTCGAGGGAGGCAAAAGAGGAGAGACGGGGAAAAAAAAAGAAAGAGGAAGGATGAGGTGAATGAAGATGTGAGCGTGCAGACAGGGAGGCAGGAAAGAGGATGGATGAAGAGATTTTGAGAGATTTGGGCGAAGAGGTGAGTGAATGAAAACGTCAGAGCAGGGAGATGGATGGATGAACGGACAGTTCAGCAAGTTTAACCGAGGGGACGCTTCCACGTATCCCCTTGAATTTTGAAACGAAAGCCATAAATAAGTGATTCTAGGTGGCTTTTCACGTGAGTTCGAGTTCAGAAAAAGGGGAAAATGTGACATGCTAACAACTGATCCCTGCATGAGAACCAGGATCCAGGATTTGCTCTCAATTATACACACCCAAAACTATAAAACAACCTGCCAGAGGAGCTTTTTGTCCTTCGTAGTGGAGTTATTTATATGTGTATATCTTTCTAACATGAAACAAACGCTCTGAGACAGCTGGGATCACCAAAGGAGGGCAAACATTAGACTCCATCGTCTCATGATCCCATAAATGACCATCCCCCTCGCCGTCTTTTCCAGCCCTGACTTCACCCTGCCTCCTCGTTCCTGACTGATGAACAGCAGCGGATCAAATGAAACCACCAACAACCTTCAGCTTAACCGTCAGATTACAACGCAGACCGACTCACCAGGGGGGCCGAGCGGCTCAAAACACGCTTTCTATTTGGTTTGACGTTGTACATGTATGTTTGCATCTGTGGCTGCTGATTTACCCCGACCCTCCTCCTCCTCAAAGACACACACATTCCTGCTTTATGCACACGCACGCCCCTCTTCATCTCCCTAGGCAGTGAACATCCGAAGCAGCTTTCCAGGGTTGCGAGGGAATCAAGGGGGATTATGGGTGGTGACACCAACAACTAACCCCAAAACATCATCATTAATCCGTTTTGCATATTGGATTTTTGTTGTTTTAGAGCCAAAATTGCTATTTTACTGGCCCAACTGACTGAATGTTGGACTGTGGATTGTTAAAAAAAGAGGCAGTTTATTTGCACATACTTTTCCCATTACAGGTCCAAATTCATTATTTTTCTGTTTATCTTCACCCTGGACAAAGTTAAAAGGGACAGTTTGTGTCAAAATCAAAAATACATATTTTCCCGTCGTGCTATTTATTGATCTAGATTGTTTCGGTTTGAGTTGCCCCAGTTTTGGAGATGCCTGCCTTCTTTTGAATATAATAGAAATAGATTCCACATGTGGTGTTGCTCAAAGCTCTTTCTCAAAGTCTTTCTTTCCAAAAATCATAACCCGGTTACTCAGGATGATCCACAGGCTTTGTCGTGAGCACATTCATGTGGGAACTATTTTCTTCCAACCACACTACATGCACTCGCCGTATCACCTTACAGAATTACGCGTGCATTAAGTCATGGACAAGAGACTCGTTCTCTGCTAAGCTGTAACGTTAGTTAGCTTAGTTAGCTCGCCTCTCGCCTCACGACGATAAGTAGATGCACGCTTCCTTCTGCACGATACAATCAGTGGGTGCAGCTGGGTAGAAAGAAAACAAGTGCTATTTAGTTCTGTTATATTCGAGTGAAGGCAGACGTCTCTTTAGCAGATATACTGTATATATCAATGGATAACGCACTATATGTCAGAGCAGAAATATGTATTTTTGATTTTTGGGTGAACTGTCCCTTTAACAGCTGTAAAACTAATTTAAAAAACCTGCTCTACTCTCTCGTCCTTGTCCTCCTTCTATAATCCCTCAATTTCAGGGCTCTGGGGTCGCACACAAACCCAAAAACCTGTCAAGTGTAATTTAAAGAGATAGAAGAAGACACACCTAAAAAAAATTTTTTATATCCGTTTCACTGTGCGCCATATTTTATACATTTTTGCGCTTTACATTGCCGTCAGACAGCTCTCTCCTCCGGGACTACATTCCCTCGACTGGACAACGTACATATTCCTACAAACAAGCACAGCTGCGCCTCTCCGCGCCACATTTCACGGCTGTCTGACGGCAATGTAAGGCACGAAAAATGTTCAAAATAGAGCGTGCACTTCAATAGATACGTACTTTTTTAGGTGTGGCTAAGATACGTCTGTTTAGCAGCACAATGCTCTGCTTCACTGTCGGTGCTACTCGCTGCTTTCACCACACAGGCTGAGAGCTGACGGTCGTCTATTGCAGGTAACCAGGAGACCTCATACAACCCCACGTCAAAAGAAACAAACTATCCCTTTAATATTTTCATAGGTTGTGACGGTGCGCTTGAAATTTAGATAAACATTTATCTGCATGTTTATTCCTGCGTAGCTTCATTTACATGATGTGTTACGGAAATAAATTAAGTTGTTTGTTGGTTATTATAAACAGAAAATGTAGGTGCACCAGTGCAACCAGTGCAAAAAGTCTGCAGCCCTGAACTTCTTTATTTATTTTCCGCTGTTTTATCCATCCATCACCTGCCTGGGAGTTATACAGAGCTATAAGCCTTGTGGGAGCTGCAGTCCACAGAGGAACCCCATATGGTTAAACTGGATCTCCTGTTTCCCCTCACGCAGCGGTAGAAGTTTAAAAGTTTAAACGTATGCATCTGTGAGCGTGCACGCATGCATCTGTGCATTAGCGTTTACAGCGCCGAGCGAGATGTTGGCGATAGACCGCAGGACAAACACACTGTACGTGGGAGAGAGAGAGAGAGAGAGCGGCCGTGATGGAAAGAACAGCCACAACCACTGGAACGCTCCCCTCCACTTTAATTGCAGTTGCGACCGTTTTTTAAAGACCCTCGGTACCGCCTGCTTCGTTTCTGCAGCCCGGCACCCCCAGACTGCGCTGGTGATTCATCGTGCCTGAACACCTCAGAGAGAAGCAGCTCAGAAACCCGTCCAACCGAAGGTCGACGCGAGGCAGAACTCTGACCAGCGCGTAACAGGAACCAGATGGGATGTGAAAAGCAGACTGCGCGGTCTAAGTGCAGCTTCACCCGATGATGTAAGGTATCGCTTGGAGCTCGGAGACGTGTGCCGATTCTGGCTCGGTCGTAAACCCTTAAATGAAGCCAAGTGAGCGGCGGTGGAGAGGCTGTAATTGCAGACAGCGGGTGAATTTCGGGCTTGTGGTCAACTCCTGCTGCACATATTCCGTCTCATATTTTTTCTCCCCTTCCGTGTGCGTGCGTGTCGAGGCATGTGTGTCACCTAAGAGCATCCAGACTTTCTCCGGTCGCCCAGAATACCTTGCAGTCCATACCATAGCGCGAAAAACTGTGTGCCTGTGCATGAATCCGAGCCCTACCTTGTGATTCTTGCCGTGTCTGTAGACCATCCAGTCCTCCCCGTTGGTGCTGACCTCCAGCTTGAAGGTGGTGACGTGGTACGCCTTTTGAGTTTCCTTGGAAATGGCGCCCTGGGTGGCGATGCCCGTGAGCACCTTTAAGGTGTGGAGGTCCACCTGTTGACGAGGAAAGACAGAGGAAGCTTTAATACAAAATAAAACCAAATCGCCTTCGAATTTAAGCCCAAAACGTCTGACACTTGACAAACAGCCATAAACAGACACAGACCTGAACTTATCAGTATCCACCTCTCACCTTCACCCCTCTTCTATCCCTCTCATCTCCTTCTCCCCCTCTCCTCTCTGTGTTTTCTCTCCCGGCAGATCGATAGTAACGACCCGGGGCTCATTTTAATTTCCTCCCATACAATAGCCATAATCACCGCCCCATCCTGATTGTGGATGCTCCGCTACGTGTTCGGCATGCTGCCGGCCGCGCTGCATTTTACGCCGAGGCAGGCTTCATTTTCAAAGTCCCTCCAGAAGACTCACATTTGTTTTGCTCCGCGGCGCCCGAAAGCGAGTGGATCGAGCAGAACAATGCCGCTCTCTAAATCACAAAAAGAAAACAGAATATTTTGACAGGTTTTCTCTATTTGTTCGGGACACGGAACCGCTGGACTTCAATGGGCCCGATGTTGAAAACTGCCGGTTGTAAAAAAAAAAAATAAGAAAAAATAAACTGTGGTCAAGCGTATTAATCCACAGAATCATAATCATCTTTGTTGAAAACCACAAAGACCGGACCAGGCACAACAGGATGTTCATTTCCTGTAACTTTCTGCTGCTGTGAAAAGTCATTTTTTGACACCACGAGCTCTACATAATCGAAAAGCTGACGTGATTCATCAATAAAAGCCCCAAATCACAAAGAGAATCGATGCTAAAGGTCAAAAACAGCATGGGTGCGTCTGTGGATGCTAATCTGGCCATCATGTGTAACAGCCATGCAACTCTACACCTTGTGCTGGGAGGTTAAAAGGATTTCCTCTGAATAATCACTGGCAAAAGGTGACGCAAGGTGCAGGAGAGGAGGGCAAAAGGAAACAATGACTATATGACATATTTCTAGCGACGTATCTTGGTGTGATTGATGCTACTATGAACGGTTTGAGCAACAACACTGTTGTCCGCCCGACATATAATGATTGGCAGCAGCGTTAGGTTGCAATTCTCCCAAAAGTTGATCTTTCTACACTTCCCGACGCGGGGCAGCCGTGTGTTTTTCAGCAACTCCCACGTTCCGCACCAGCACAGCCTCAAAGAAACTTCCCACACAAAAGTGAGGACGGGAATTTTGCCGCAACACCTGTTTTAACATGTTGCAGTACAGTTGCTACATTTACAGCTTACAGCGCACCTGCAACTGTTTTCGAGCCCTTTTCTCCCGCTACTTGATTTATGGTCTCTGCTGCGTTGGGACAGTGATTGCAGAATCCGACCCTCCACTTCACAAAACGAGGTTTTACATGGGAGAGGAGAGGGAATAAAGACAAAGAGAGGCTGCGGGCGGATAAAGAGCAGAAGATGAGAAAGGTTCTTCTGCAGGTTATAACATTTATTCTCCTCCACTGGAGCTGCTGAAACCTGTAGATTAATCAGAAACTTGTTGTGTGTGTGTGTGTGTGTGTGTGCTGTCCCACTGGGGTATAGTACAAAACACCGGGGGTGGTAAAATGCTGCGTTTGTTATCTGTCAGAGAGACAGGTGTTTTAGATTACTTCCACACACACACACACACACACACACACACAACACACACACACACACACACATACATCCACGCTTAGGGCCAGACAGAGATCCACCAAGACAACTAATCGATAGTCCGGAACTGAGGAGACGAATGGATGAGAAGAGGAGGGGGTGAGGAGGAGAGGAGGAAGACGAGAGGGAGGTGAAGAATGAATGAATATGAGAGGGAGGGAGAGAGAGAGATGCTAAGTGAGGCTTCTCGGGGAAGGGGCTTCTCATCAATCACGGAGTTGTTAGAATAACACAGCCACCAGAACCCACACCATCAATCTGCACCACACCTCACTGGACCGGATCACAGAACAGAACAGAACAGAACAGAACAGAACAGAACAGAACAATATAATCTGCAAGTGCCCCGGAGAGAGATTTTGAAAACCACACACGGGGCTCTTGAGCCAACACAGCAACACACACACATGCCTCAGCAAACACACTGAAACACAATTGCACACAAACACACACACACACACACACACAAACGTGCACACTCTGTTATAAGAGACCACGGGGGTGCGAGATGCAAGGAGGAGAGGCATGTTGGCATTTACGACAGCTGCTTGTCAGGACAGGAGGCTGCACACAAACACACTCAAGCGGACACATACACACATACACACACACACACACACACACACACGGACGCAGGCGCTCTGTGCTAGGTGTTAACGCAGGCGAACAGCTGACAGCCTCCGTGGAACGCAGCCGCCCCGACCACAACACCGGCGACCGGAGAGAGAGAGAGAGAGGGAGGAAAGACAGCATGAGGGAGGGAGACGGTTCATTTTAGAGCCAGGTCGAGATTTTATGCAGCGTTCGGATGCGTCACGCGCAATAAAACCATAATCAGCAGGCCGAGGAGAAAACACAGGCAGTGGGGAAAAACATGGAGAGCCTTTAAGTGATTCTTTCATGTCAGCTAATTTTCAGACAAGCCGGACAGAGTGATGAGGGACAGGAAGGAAGCGTCCCACTGATGGGACCTTGGCCTCGCCGCCGCCTCTTGGCCACAGTCCCTTCCTGTGTTTGCTGGCCCGGACTTTGAGCCACAGCGGAGCTCCGACAATCACAACTACTGCTTCTATTCCACATCTGTCTGCCGCCGTGTCATCTTTCCTACTAATCTGAAAGACGAGCTGCTCGTCTGGTTCTCTCTCTCTCTCTCTCTCTCTTTCTCTTTCGGCAGAACACTGATCCGTCACCGAACAAAACTCTTGATCGTTCCTCCGAAGCAGCACATCTTGGGCTAATCTAATCACAGGGTTTTCAAGAGGATGGAATATGTTAGCAAGCCTTAATCTCACAAGCTTTTTTTTTTGTGGTGTGAGGTTTTGAGTCAAGAAAAAAACCAGAGCCAAGCCAAACAGCTCTAAACCTGACCAGTTGGCGAATTATGGGAAACGGATGAGGAGATGATGTGAGCTTCTCCGTCTCAGAAACTCACTCTTAAAAATCTGTGTTCATAAAAAACTGTTTTCAAGACTGATGGATTATCGTTCAGTCTATAAAATGACAGACAACTGAGAGAAATTGCTCATCACGGTTTCGCGCGAGCTCAAAGTGACGTCTTCAAACTGCTTCTTTTGCCCAGCTAACGGTCAAAAAAACAAATGCTAAAAAAATGACAAAAAATCTCAAAAATACAAATGAAAAAACGCAAAATGAAAACCAAGATGATCTTATCCAAACCTTAACCGAGTGCTTGCTTCAATCAATACAAAAAAATGACAAAGAAAAGCCTCAAATCCTCAAATTTAAGAGGTTGGAACAGCAAACGTTTGACTTTCACTCTTGAAAAATGACTGAAAAAAGTGTCAAAACAGTAAGCAATTCATTTTATTTAGATTTATAAATCAGTTAATCAAACAGTCATTGCATTTCTATGTAAAACCAAGTGCTGGCAGCTCCTATATATAGTCATGTTGTCACTTGTGTGTTGCTTGAAAATTGACGGAAACGATAAATCGATTATAAATAATCTAATTTTTGTTCCATCAACTAATTGATTAATAGACTAATCGTTGCCGCTCAAAAGAAGACCGTAAAGGAAGGGTTCAAACTGATAACCTAACGAAGGGAAGCACCTGACGGAAACGCCTCTTTAAAAAAAAAGAAAAAAAGGCTATCAACAATGAAACAAACTACAGGCAGGCAACACACATCAAGATAATGTGCTGTTTGTGGAGAGCGTCTCTCTGAAGAATGCCTGGCGGGTCGGTCTGAATTCATTTCTCTCTGAGGGGTGAGTGAACCTCCCGCTTGCCTCCCCTCCTCTCAGCCAGGCAGTAACTCAGGCTCAGGCGCGAGGATGGCACAAAGTTGGCGCGGTGATAGAACACAGGAAACAATGCCTTACCCCGGCATAGCCGCTAAACCTGGATATCACTACACCTCCCACCCGCTAACACACACAAATATAGCTGTGGCGGAGTTATTATGTGCGACATGTCAACACAAGGGGAAAAAAAAAACATGCTATTAAAACACAATCTGTTTTTAGTTTAGGTTGGGTGAAGAGTACGGCTGTGTTTCAGGATCAGGATCTTGGATTTGTGGCTGATGAAAAATAGAAACTTTACATTTTCCTCAAGGTTTTGCTGCATTGGTTTCCCAGTTATGCGTTGGTGATGAACAACAAAGTCGTTGTGGTTTCTTTGTGAAGGACTCGGGTCTGATTTTCAACGACAGTCCGAAGGATGTGACTGTATTCATGTGCTCGAGTGTCTCTCAGAGAGCAACAGTAGCTACGATAGTTTAGAAATGGAGCCCGCGAAGATAATCTAACGACCGGCTTCCAACACAAAACAGAAGTTCAACACAGCCTCTTTAATATACATGATGTTGAATTTAGGGATTTAAGTCACTGCAGACTTTTCTGTATAAAATAAGGGTTATTTTTTGTCATCAGTTCATCTGCTGATTGTTTTCATGATTACTAAGATAAATGGTTTAGTTCCAGAGGTTGCTTTAAATAGCTTCCAGCACCCAGAGACTGTTTAATTACTTCATAAACGACAAAGAAAAGCAGCAGATCCCAACATTTAAGAAGCTGGAACCAGCAAATGTTTGACATTTTCGCAATAATTGAATTTCTTTCCTTTCGATTGACTAATTCATTCATCAAATAATCACTGCAACTCTACATTAAACCAAACCAAGATGATCTTTCCTTAATCTGAACCGAGTGACTTCTCAAGTTGTATGACTTGCCAGATATGTTGATCAGCAACATGAACAAAAAATAACATGATGTTGCAGTGACAACCTAATCAATGGAGGCACGAGATCGTCTGCAAACAGAGACATTTTGAATGAAAGTTTGAGGAGTCACACTTCGTTCGCACCACCAGTTCCAGTTGAAGACGGACTCGTACCTGTATGTACTCTCTGTTGCTGTCTTCGTTGGGCGTCCACCCGTTGTCGTTGTAGTTGAGTCGGGCCTGCTGCGGCAGCCAGTGTTCGTCGTAGAAGCTGGACGAGGCCGTGATCTGGTCGTTGGAGATCTTTCCCGACTCCATACCGAACGCTTGACTGCAGTGGAAAGCTGCCAGAGGACGGAAGGAGGAAGAAGAGAGGGAAAGATTTAGACCAAATATTCAAGTATTCTTTAAAAAAAATAAAGAATAAAAATAAGAAAACTTCATCTTACCCTCGTTGACTTCCTTGTGCGTCATGTTGTATCGAGCAGCGAAGCCGTCCTTCGCCACGGCCATGTCAGTGTGGAAGGACAGAGACAGAATCCCAGTCGATGATTGGATCTCAGGGGGCACGCTGGTCCCGCAGTATCGACCAATCAGAGGGCCCACTGTCGATTGGGGAAGAAGTATCGGATTAGCCGTCAGTCTGCCCCCGACTTCTACATGTCATCGTCGTTGGCGGGAAGCGGCTGTATCATTTCGAGGTACATAATCCTCACACGTGTTTGTTTGTTTTCTCCTTCCCCTCCATTATCTCTATCGCTTCCCTCCTCCGCTGACATCTGCTCATCGCTCCGCCCTCTCGTGTCACCACCTCTCTCTCCCTCCATCTATCAACTCTATCTGTGGACTGGACATGGTTTTTACAATGTGTGCTATTTATATATAAATATATATATATATATATATATATATGTGTGTGTGTGAGTGTGTGTGTGAGAGAGAGAGAGTGTAAATCCAAAGATCTAAGTGATTCCTCTACTGTCTTCTTTTCTAATACCACAACTTGTACACGTCAACACAAACAGATGAGTGTGATTTAGAGCCCCGGGGTGTGTGTGTGTGTGTGTGACCTGACTCCTCTCTTACTCTTACACACACACACACACACACACACACACACACACACACACGGAGAGCGAGGAGGCTTGTGGAGGAGGTGGAGGAGGAAAACGAGAAAATAGCCAGCAATCGATCAGCGCTATTGATTTTTTTTTCCTTCCCTTTTGGAATGGGTGGATGTTTGAAATAGGGCTCTTGAGCAAATAACGGTAATAACTCTTTGCTTGATGGTGGCGAGGAAAAAGAAAAAAAAGGGGGGGGGGGCAGAGAAGAGAGGCTCAAAATCCGCAGAGAGGATTTCTATAAATAATGACCCCTGTTTGCATAAAATTCTGGTGAAACTAATTGAATATATATATATATTTTTTTCTAGTATTTAATATTTAATATTTCTAACTGACAAAAATCGCCTTGTTTCTCGTCCTTGCTCTGAATTTTCATTTCAGCAGCGTGCAGAGTCGACAGAAGGCACGTTTGTCCCTCGTCTGACCCTCGAGAACACATATGTGGTAACACACACACAGAAACATGATGACACCAGCACCACTGACCCCCCGCCCTCCTTTAATACCCTCACATCATGGCTGTGTGCGTAAGCAGCCTTTCCTCTTTAGTAGAAGTAGAAGCACTGATTCGACTTCTTTACCCAGGTAAAAGTAAGAATTATTATAAAAGTCACAAGTGTCCCTCTGAAGGACATTTCTACAGGACATCTCTGTGCAAAGCTAGCTGAGCCTCATGTCATGTTAATATAATTCAAAGACTAAAAGATAGAATTAGTGGGATTTATCCCGGCTGTGAGAATAGTCGCTTGTTGAGTTTCATTCCCAGGACGTCAAATTCTGACAGTTTGGGATGGCAAAGCGTCCCGAGCAGCAAAAAACTGAGAAAAAAACGAAAATCCAGGCAGCGGGCTGCAGGGTCTAACACGCATTTTATCCCAATTCAACTCTCTACTTCCGTCTCACCAAGTCTGCCTCTTGAGCAAGCAATTGAGTCAAACAAACACTTCACATTCTTGTCTTTGTCTGACTGATTCTTCGCACTCGTTCTCTTTCCTTTTGAATTAAACCGTCTTTCCTTCCCTTCCTCCAGCACACGCTCTCTCTCTTCCATGCCCGTCGTCGCTTCCTGCTTTGGACTCCGAGTCCTTCACCTCTGAATCTCATCCTGTGCGTTTTCCTTCCCCTTTCAACCTCCTCCCACTCCATTTCACTTTCCTTCCTCTCCTTTCGTTCTAGTTTCTCTCTCCGTCAGCCGGAGCAGCGACCTCGCCCTCCCCTCCTCCTCTACCATACCCTCTCGTTTCTCTGCCTTTCCGGTCATCTTAATTTTCTACTCTGCTTAACTTCTCTCGTCTCCCGTTTAATCCCCCGCAAAGAGGGAGCAAAGGTGTCGTGGCTTCTTCCCACCTCTCCTCTTCTATCCGCCCTCTCGTCTCCGCACCACCTCCCTGACTTTCTCTCTCCTCCTCGGGCTGAATTCATATTTATAGAAGAGTTATTCATGAGAACAAAAGTGCAGTTGTTTGGCTCTCCTTTGCTACTAATGCTGTTCAGTCTCTGTTGTTAAGTACCTCACAAGACTTGGGTGTTAAGCTATTAAAAAAAATAGCCCCAGTTAATTTGTTCAATGTGTAAAACTAAAAAAACAACAGATGGTATTTATTGTACAAACACAGTTACCAAAAACTGAAATGAAATGGTCTAAAATCCCGGAGCAAATCTTTATTTTCCCGCACAAATCTTCCACTTGCTGAACTTCCTTCAAATCCTCCTCTTCTCGGAGGCAGACCAGAGATCTCCTGGCCCTTTATTTATTCATCTCCACATCTCCTCCCTTTGTTCCAGTCTTCCCAGCAGTATAGAAACCTTCGCTGCCCTCCCAGTGCTCCTCTTTTCTCTCTATACCTGTTCCATCTCTTGAAACCAGATCCAAGGTCTTTGTGCCTTGGATTTGTCCTTCTAAACTCTTCCAGTCCTCCCAGCAGCTAGACCAGAAATATCCCAGCACTCCTCCTCCTCCTCCTCCTCTCACCTCCCCTCTTTTCTCCCTCCTCTCAGCGACTCCTGCTTTATTTTCCCCTTGAAAAGTTATTTTGTTTCTCCACAGTGGGTGCCAGCATCCTGCCTGTAAGCTCAGCTTTCATCTTCCAACGCAGCGCTACTAAAATATCTGCTACTCCACCTCAGTCGATAATGATGTAGGCAGGGCAGAGTACACGCTGCTTTAACTGCGCTCGGAGTGTCGGCTCGTGAAACGGCTCATCACCCAAAAAGCTCGAAAACGCATCGCAATCGGCAGTCTTACCTCCCGGCAGCCCGTCCCACACCTCCAGCCAGTCGTACTTGCAGTCCCCGTCTCCGCCTGGCAGGGGGTCGTTCTCCAGGTCGAAGGTGAGGAAGCTGAGGGTCACGTCCATGCTGGGCGGGACGACGATGATGAAGGAGCACTCCAGGTTGTGCGGGTACTTGTCGGGGAAGCCCGGGGACTCGATGACGCCCGTGGGACTGGTGAAGTTACGGGAACAGTCTGAGCCTGCGACGGGGACACAGACACCAAGCGCATATTAAGAGACAAATATTAAACAGAAAACGTATTTAAAGCAGTTTTGAGGTCGGCGTGACTCAATGAATGTGAAAAATGTGAGCACAGAAAAGGGCCGACGCGGCTCTTTTTAGAGGAAGGTGCTTTCAAACTCACAGCAAACTGAATCATTTCAACTATCTTGATCAAATATCAATCTGATAAAATATTAATTCTGATTCCACTTTATAAAGTCTAAAAGCAGTTAATGTGATTGTTGGGCGACATATAAAGGTGGTTATTAGATCTGTGCGTTAGTTGTTAGTGTGTTTTTCTATAAATTTTCTGTTGTAACTCTCTGTGGCTACCATTTTTAGTCAGGTGTCCTGTGTGATCTCAACCTGGACCAACCTGGTTACATTTAAAAAATAATTGAATAAAGACAATTTCAGTTTAAATTGTTGCAGAAAGGGCCGAAAAGGGGGCATAAAACATTCAAGAAATAAAGTGTGTGACGCTCAAATGTGCCCCCACTCTGTCACCTCTAAAGACGAAGATACAAAGATCGACAGAGTGATAATATTGAGGTCTGAGTGCCTTAAAAAAGTCCAAGTTCAGGTGTTCATAACAGACAAATGTATCTTAAGTGCTCTTGAGCAGGATGCGGTCTTTCTACCAGCTCTCGGGAAAATGTAGGATCAACCTTTACCCCGGCAGAGACACGGCTCTTTGAGTATCAACAAAGACAGCAACAAAAAAAAAATCCAAGTGAGACAGATGAAAACAAATGAAAACAGAGAAAAGGAAGAAGAAAAAAAACACTGGGGAATGAAACTGAGCTCAGAGATAGAGACAGCAACAAACAGAGAACTCAAGATCTGTGGGTGGAAAAGACAGAAAACCAGGAGTGAGGAGGACTGACGAGGTGGTCCTGCAGTTACACACATACACACACACACACACACACACACACTGATCTGGAGTGTAATCTCGGGCTCTTCATCTCTGAATGACTGTAATACCTTCTCTATTAATACTCACACACACACACATATACACACTATGGAGGGTATGCGGTCGCACCAACTGGACCATTATTCCAGTCCAACCAGCCATGTATGACCAAACCCCCCCCCCCCACCACCACCACCACCAACACACACACACACACCCCCCATCTAAGCCTCATACGGCAACCCACTTCCCCACTGTCTGTTTGGGTGTCTGCTATTGTGCTCGCTTGCTTGCATGAGTAAATAAAGAGAAAGTGAATAAAGACACATCAAGAGAGTGTGTGTGTGTGTGTGTGTGTGTGTGTGTGTGTGTGTGTGTGTGTGTGTGTGTGTGTGTCTCCCAGCATGCATTAAAAATGTGTGCGTACATGTACAGTCACATACGTGTCTGACAACCTGTCTCCATCACGTGGTAACCCTCTTTTTAATCTGTCTGATAAAACAGATACGTACAGATTTTAATGAATCCAGATGTTCTCCGTGGCTGCTTGATAACTTCCACTTTATGCTCATAACTGCTTTAAATCTGCTTTCTTCTGACTCACACATTGGGCTTTGAGTGTTGCCAGTAATGAAATTGGTCCACAACTAAAAATGGCTAGTTTGTTCAAGAGAAACTAGGTTGTTACACCAGGGGCCACATGCATAAACTCTACTGTGGATTCACGATGGAAACTGTGTGTGTTTATTCTTCTGTGAGATTAATAAAGCTGTGCGTATGGCTGATCCTGATTTAAAAATCTCAATCAGTCACACACGCACGAGCTGCACAACTCATCCATAAAACATGGTTTTTCATGGCAAGGTGAACCATCTCCAGCCCTTTTATTGCGACCGAACCAGGTTTTTCAGGCCAAACCATCATTTTCTTTTCTTAGTTGAAGTGTTTTTTGCCCCTAAACCTAAGCAGAGTGTAAACACAGTGTTGTGACTAGAGAGAATTACAAAATTGAACCTAAAGTTTCAGTTTGTGTGTGGGAAAAGGGGGTTTTTGTGCGTCTGATCCCAGGGTGAGTCGGACTCAGTCATCAACCATCAGCAGACTGGAAGACGGAGTCAGACGCAGGCAGAACGTCTGTCTGTGAGAGACGCTGCTCGAATTTGGGTGAATTCTTAATAATTAAACAAACTACGGTGGGTGTAATCAGGAATATTCATGTTGTGTTTCCTGTCTCCGCACCTCCTTAAGCTGCAGAAGTTCAAATACACCAAAGAGTCCGTCCTTATTCAGGCTCGTTTGCTGATCCACATGATCTACAGCGGTCGTCCAATTTTTCCACTACAGGATCTTTTCTTAGTCCGATGGAGATTGTCTGTTTGTCTTGATACGCGGTCTGTTTTTCTGTCCCACTTTCCCCTCAGATTTGCTTGTTATTTTGACCCCCCCTCCCTCACGCAGTGACCCACAGATGCAGGCAAACGCACACGCTCACACACAATCACACACACTGTCTCTCACGGGGATCCCCTTGCGTCTGGCCCCCCTGCAGAGTCAGTCGCTGGGTAGCGCAGGTCTGCGTGACTATGAGCATGTGTGTGTGTGTGTGATAGTGCATGAGTGTGTGTGTGTGTGTGAGTGTGTGAGTGTGCAGAGTGAACGCCTGACCAGTTCTGTTGCCGACAGCGATTTTATTCCCTTCTCATTACTTCATGTTGGTGCACATTGCCAAAACACTTGTGCCCTCCTTTCTCCTGTCTCCACCTCGGCCCTCCTCTTCTGCCTCTCTGCTATCTTTCAAGCTCACTCCAGTCCAAATAATATATTCCAGATTCCAAAATCTTACTACATCTGTCTGTTTTCTTTGACTTCCCCTCATTGTTTCCTCGGCCCCTCTGATCTTTCTTCCTCTCTCCCCTCTCCCGCTGTTTCTTCTTTACCATCTTCCCCGTGCATCTTTTCATCCTCTGCAGCTCCATCACTCCCTTCTTTCCCTCCCACTGTCTCATTTCCTATTCTTTTCTCCTCACTTCCCATCTGTCTGAATTGGATAAGTGTGAAAGAAACACGTGGTTCAACTATGGGGTAAGGTTCGAAGAAGTGTGTGTGTGTGTGTGTTGCTGGGTAGATCTGGCGCTGGTGCTCATGGCTCACTGATCTCTGGGGTGGGGGCAGGACAAGGTCTGTCAGAGAGAGAGTGTGTGTGTGTGTGTGTGTGTGTGTGTGTTTATATGCCTAACTTGCGAGTGTATATTTCCTAAAAAAAAGTGTGTTTCTGTTTATGTGTGTGTGTGGTTAGCTGGCATGCAGACGTCTACTTCCATTTGAACCGTCTTTCATGCCAATGGGCTATTAGTCGGGATCAAACCTACAATTATATGCCCTCCTTCCCTCCACCGATCTCCAACGTAAATGCATATGCAGAGGAGACTTAACACAGACACACACACACACACAGACCGCGGGCCCACACACAGCTAACAGCTCCTGCACCACCACAGCTCGTGTGGTTGGCTCCCACCTCGCTGTCATTTGTTGTCAGCATACTTGCCAACCTTGAGACCTTAAAAAAAGGGAGAGGATTTTGAAACAAAAGCAGGGTCCCGGTGGTCCGACCCCGGGAAATTTGGGATTCAAGGACAGCGTGATTCCCCCTCCAGCATAAACTTGTGCAAATCTGCGTCGCTCATTCATTCATGCCTTTAAGAGTGTCTGTCGACGAGGATTTACGCGAAGCGAGGCTTCCCCGTGATTGACAGAAAAATCGACGCGGCAGACTTTACAGCCCCTTTTCCTTGAAAACTTCATGCAAGAAACAGGAATTCTTCTCTCCAGAGCGCCTGAAATTTGCTTACATTTTCTTTTTCCTCCCCGTTTCTCTGTTCGTCTCTACCTCACTGCGGTGGGCGAGGCGCAACAGCGCGGCAGACTACACGCTGTTCAGTGGTTAGGATAACTAAAAGGGTGAAAAAACTGTGAAAAAATTAGCTGTCAAGGGATGTACTGGAGATATTTTTAAGAAATTAGGGAGAAATATGGGGGAAATATTGGGAAAATATGGGAGAAATATGGGGGGAATATGGAAGGAATATGGGGGAAATAAGGCAGAAATACAGGAGGAACATGGGGAAAATATGAGACCAATATAGGGAATATACAGTAGAAATATGGCAGAAACATGTAAGTTATATGGGAGAAATCAGGGAGAATTGTGACCCTTGGAGGGAACCAGGGGAGGGCAATGAAAAGTGGGAGTGCTCCGGGAATATGGGGATGGGATTGGCGAGTATGTTTGTCAGTCAAGTCGCGGGCTCATTGTACCGAAGCTCCTCCAACGAATCCCAGCAGGAGTTCCCCTCCTTAATAAACTCCTCATTCAACCAAATTACCGCGTATGAAATCAAACTGTCAAAGGACAACCACCCCTTCAGCTATCCTAATGCAATTTGCTAAAAGCTCCGAAGCAGCATTTCTTTTAATGATGTAATGCAGGGAAATATTTCCAAGATTCATTCTGGAGTTTGACATGTAGACGAAATCAGTCTGCCGTAACTCGAAACGCTGTCTGCCTTTTTTTCTAATATTGACACACAAACCAGTGTAAACAAACCTTTTCTAGCAAAGAGAAAGAAGGTGCATTCATCTGTCGCATTATTCCCATTACGGCATGAAATCTCCATCAGTCCGCTGCAGATTGAAAAACAGCTTTCAGGCTCATGAACAGCGATGTACGCAAAGCCATTATTAGTAGGTGTGTTTTGAAATGGCACAGTATGCTGCAGTGCACGTCGAGGATATCATCAAAATTTCAGGTTTAGTATCGTTCTGCATTTCGAAGGGGAATCACACCTCTGCTGTTTGTTACATTAAGCTGTTTCGCTGCTCACTGGGTCAGGTCTGGATCCACTTTCCCTCAATGAAAGCCAGAGTAGGGAGGAGCGAGCAACGTGATTGGTTAGAGCGCTTAATAAAGCTGGGTTGATGGGTAGTTGGACAGAGGAGGAGAGGAAGCGCCTGAAGGTGCTCAGGGAGAACGTAAACAACAGCATGTTATGGGAAGGATTGTCACGATAGCTTCCGCGTTACACTGCCTCAGGAGTGTGTGTGTGTGTGTGTGTGTGTGCGTTACTCACAGCAATGTGTTCACACAGTTGTAACCACGTGGACTCACTTCTCATTTAGGTCAAAATCTGGTCCCCCACAAGGTAAACCGTTAAAATTCGAGGCCCAGATTTGTTTTTGGATCAATGTTGAACTAAAATGAGGTTAAGACTCGGGGTCAGGCGTGTTATTGTTAACCCTACGTGTCCCAACGCCCACTGACCCGTCTAAAGTGACAAAAATAAATCCTGCGTGTGTGTTGTGAGTTTTGCGTGCAGACATGCGAGCAGCGATTCATCAGTGAGTAACCGTCCAGCCTGCATCAGTGCATTCATATGTGTATGTGTGAGCGTGTGTGTGTGAGTGAGTGTCTGGCGAGTTCTGGGTCACAATAACAGCTGGGGGCACACAGCCTAGACAGTGGATTTTGATTGGTCGCCACATCGCGGCGGCTGCGTTCATATTGGCTGAGATTTTTTACTACAGCATCCATAGTATCCATAGTAACAGAGCTGTAAACAAAAACAAGTGTGGCGTGTGTGTTCGTTTCTGGGTTCAAGTGTTAAATAATTCAGTACCCTTTATGTTCACGCGCATTAACTTTCTTTATGTTCACGAGCTGTGTGTGTCTGATATGTTGGACATGCGTGTGTGTTTCATGTACATGTTGTCTGTGTGTTATTGTAAATGTGTGTACGACGTCTCCAGACTGATCAGACTGTTAATCTGTGATGGGTCCAGTAATTAGGACACCCAGAGAGACTATCCTCCTCCGACATGCACGCACTCATTACATCAAAACACAGACCCCAAGGAACAGTAAGGGATCGTGACAGAGACCCCCCCTCCCCCGCACACACACACACACACACACACACACACACACACACAAAATATTCAGTCAAGGGGATGAAGGAATCGACGAGAAAAGGCAAAACCATCATCCGCCCTAGCAACATGGTTGCATATTTGGGTACATTGGTTGAAACCGCCAAGCCAGTGACCGCAGTTCGAGACTGTGTTTCAACATTTGACTGCGATTTTTGACGAAGGACCAACAATTTAGATTTTTAAGGAGACACTGAGACAATTCCCAGCAGCGTCAACGTCTAGATTTTTTAGCCTCACTCACAACTCATCAAAAAACTGATGCTTTGGGATGGTGGCCGACCCGTCCAACAATCCTCAGAGTGTCAGTATTTGTCACGTTGGGTATGATCTTTTCCTAACCCTAACAAAGTGGTTTATGCGCCTTAACCTAACCAGACAATAAGCACAGTGTGGTCAGAACGTAAAATGGAAAGTGAACCCCAAAGAAACCTAAAGTTGCACCGCATTTGTGGTTTAACCAATAAACAAGGTCTTCTTGCAACAGCTTAGATTTTCACTAACGTTGATTACAGAGAAAAAAATTGATAAATAGTTGCTGACACTTCTCAACAACAAACACTTCTCATATCAAATATTCCGGAAAATGCAAAAAATACCTGAAACTCTGCCAAGAAATTAAAAGACAAAATCATAAGTTACAGCTGTGACTGACTCCTCTTCACTACAACGGCCTCTCGACTTGTTTCTCTCCATATTTCCTGCATTTATAGTGAAAGTATATTCTGTTGGCAAGTGGAGCGAACACACAGGCGGAGAGAGGAGGGACTTCTGGTCTTCATTTTTAGGTCGAACCGAGCAGATTGTGCAGGGCTAGCGCGGATAGATACGTATCTAGACAGTTCAGTTGTGAGGGCTTTTTTTTTGTATAACGCACACACTGAACTCACACATTCACCCTGACACACACAAAATCCAGTCACCCACGCAACCAGACGTTCTGCTGCACCTTCCAGGATAACAAGATCGTGTTAGCAGTATGGCAACAGCTTGAGCGTTCCAAATGGCTCCATCATTACTGCCAGGGAAGGCTGGACACACACACACACACACACACACACACAAACACACACACACACACACACACACACACACACACACACACACAAAGTTACACAGGCTGAGACGAACTAGAGGAGGTCCTGAATATGCTATTGGTGAAAAAAAAGACTAAGCCTGAGATCTATTGTGCTCCGCGACCTAACTGTAAATGATTCCCATGAAACTACCGTGAAAGTACCTCCTGTTCTATGCTTTTAAAAATGTCATGAATCAAAAATCAATCTGTTGATTCACAAATCTCTGCCTGTCGCTCACGGCTCTGATTTTCTCTCTCTGGGGTGCTGGGGTGTGAACACCGACACCCTTGTTGCTTTAAAGTCATCAGGTGGACTGTGTCAAGCGCAGACGACAGACCCAACACACACACGCATACACACACACACACACACACACACACACACACACACACACACACAGAA
>CAEMYA010000051.1:789880-805783 GCA_903131615.1 Diplodus sargus
TTTTTTTTCATAAGCAATGCTGAATAATGATTTGGCCTATAAAAGATTGGAACTCTGCAGAAGGATGAGGACGAGGAGATGAGAAGGAGGGAAGGGAAGGGAAGGAAAGAGGAGGGGAGAGTGAGGTGATGAAGACACAGGCGTGCAGGGAGGAGCAGGGAAATGGAGGTGGGACCGGGGGGGCGCAAGAGCAGACGAAAGATGATAGATGGGGTCCATTGGGCAGTGGTGGAGGTGGTGGTGGAAGGAGGGAGGGTGGGGTGAGGAAGGGTGAGATGAATGGGAGAGTGGGAGAGGAGAGGAGAGGAGAGGAGAGGGAGAGAGCCAGGAGGAAAGAGGAGAGGAGAGAGAGAGGTAGCTGTCAGGATGATTTGAGCCTGCCCTCAACGGACCCTGACGCTGCACTTTTCCCTCAGCAGCTGTGTGTGTGTGTGTGTGTGTGTGTGTGTGTGTTCTTTCCAAACACTCCAAATAGAGATCTTGCTTTCAGAGACAGCAGTGCAGCGAGCTTAGAGGAAAATGTGAAGTAGACGACCCACCGCCGCTTCAAAAAGGCCAAAAGAAGATTTCGCAGCCGTTCTTTGACCTTAAGCTAACCGGCGCTGCGGCGGTGCCACATCGCTCTCTGACAGATTCATTTGCATCAGAAATATTCATCATTTAAGGGCTTTAGTCTGTTCTAGGAATACAAATTTAAATGAATTAAGTGGTTTTTTTTTCTCTACTGTCATCCTGTCTTTGACATTTTAGGGAATTCATTTGCTTTTGCTCTCCTGCTGAGGATCAGAGGAGAAGATAGATACCTCTCTTATCTGAGTCCATTACATGAGAAGGTGGAGCCAGCGGCAGTTAGCTTAGCTTAGCACGACGGCCATACAGTAGGCTCTGTCCGAAGGGAGTGAACTTTAACTAAATCAGCACTTTTAAAGCTCTCTTATGAACATTTTAAAGCTCCTTCGCGGGTCTTGTCGTCACCCGAGGCTTCCAGGCAGCTTACTTCAGGTCTTTTATGGTAAGCTAAGCTAACCACGTATGGATACGAACCTTCTTGGACATTAAATGCAATACAGTTATTTGTTTCTTTCCTTGTAAAAAGTGTTAGCATGTCGATGTCTGCTTCCGTTTCTAAAGTGCATCCTGCCTCGCAACAGCGGTTTGAACTGATTTAACCATTTACACTACTTTCATTAAAGAAGACAATTTATTGACGGTAAACAGGTCAATTTTTACCCGTACAGAAAACAGTAACTAATTATGGATACGTCTTTTTCGGCTCCCATAAAAAAAACCTTAATTTAAACACTTGTTGCATAAGAAGAAACTTTATGAACTTTGTGAAACAATGTCCAGAACACATTCTTTATTATCTGGGATTACGTGTTAATTCGGCTAACGTTATACATGAAGATACATCTTTCTCTGTGTGGAAAAACGTTGCAGCGATGTATGTGCGTGTGTGCATGTAAACGGTGGAAGTGAGATCTTATCGCCAGAGGTCAACTTGCGATGCACGTCGAGGCGCATGTTAACACCAGGTGTGAACGGACGGCCTAAAAGCTCGTCCACTTGTGATGGGATCACTCGGCGCGGACGGTAATACCCCATCCGAACCGCTTGTAAGCGAAAAGACAACTTTCTCTCTGATGCAGTTCCGCTCGGAGCACGCTGGAGCTGGAATTCACGGCAAACACACAAGGCTCTGTCAGATTAAATAAAGTAGACGTTTCTTCAACATTTCCCTGCCTCATAACAGGCATACACATGTCTACGGACACAGCTGCTGGGTGATAACTGAATCCTGTCACCCCATGATGGATGTCATGTGATGGGAAATGGGAAGTCACGCTGAGTCATGCCTGGCCGTGGCTATACTGATCTTAGAGGGGCCACGAGCTCTTCTCCCTGCTCACCCCCTCCAGCTGTCCCCCTTGCACTTAAATTGCTACTGTACATGAATCTTAATGAAAACATCTCCCACTCCGTCCGTCCCACCACTCCATCGATTCTGCCTGCAGAGCCAGCAGAGTGCTTGACAAAATGTGATGCATTATAGATTACAGATTACCATTTTAAATTGCAATCAGGCGCCGTAATAGATTAGATTGCCTCAACGCAGTGACATAAAACAACCCCTGTCTGACCGGGGCGCGCAGATTCATAACAGCGCGGGAGTGTGTGTTGATACCGTATCATGAGTTTTTTATGCGATAAAGAGAGAGAGAGAGAGGGGAACCATATTGTCGACGAGCACAGACGACTCCTTTGTCTCGACAAGACGAGGGTGTCTGTGTGTGTGTGTGTGTGTGTGTGTGTGTGTGTGTGTGTGTGTGATTAACAGCAGTTTTCAGTTTCTATAAACTATAAATTACAACAGGAGAAGTCTGATGATTCAAGAACAGGATGTTAAAGGGGCAGTTCACCACAAAATCAAAAATGTCCCTCTGGATTGTTTCGACCTGGTTATTCAAGGTAATCCACAGACTTTTTTGTGAGCACTCTCATGTGGGAACTATTTTCTTTTGCTACCGAGAGGCTCATGAACGTGACAGCCCTGGATGCAATCATCAATGGCCGCCTCGTCGGCTGAGCTAAAATGTTAGCTTGCCACTTGTCAACGACTAGATATGCTTTCTTCTGCACAGCAAAACTGAAATAGAAAATAGTTCCTACATGAAACTGCTCACAACACCTTCCTGTCTCTGCAACCTACACACTGAAAATAGCAAGTCAACCTAACAGCTAATTCCTGCCCAAGGTTAGATACACATACCAATACGGATTGAGCCTTCTGTGCGTACTCTTCTGGATGCTTACAGCCAACGGAGCAGCGCTTCGAGTAGCCGTGGTTGGCAGTGTAGCAGTGTAGCCAATAGCTCAAGTAAGACACGACCACAGGAAGAAGAGGAAGAAGTTTTAAAAGTTGGACATTTGGGGACTGTTAAAGAAAGGCTTACCGGAAAAAAGTTTATGTCTGTGCAAAACAAAATTGACTCTGAGGATGCATGGACGTACAGTATGCGGGTAGTAACAGTTATATCATTCGAAATGAGTCTATTTTCAGATGAAGAGGGAGCAGAAATGAAATCTGGTTGCAAACAGTAAACTAGCAAGTAACCAAGCTAGCCGCTCTTACCTTACCTTTTGTTGGGATTAGGCTAATTCAAGGCCGGGGCTCGCATCCAAAACAAGATTCTCCTGTGACTATTTTGCATGTTTAAAGTTTTAAAGAAACATAAGCGAGTATTGAGAATGGGTACAGCCAGACCTTTCCTGAGCACCAAGACAGCACCATGAAAATATGTCTAGCTATGTGAGACTATATCTCGAGTAACCGCTTCAAGTTTGAGCTTTTCCAAATGTGTTTTCTGGCATTCTACTTCCAATATATTCCAGACGGAGCACATCTCTACAAGATGATATCCCCAAAACCCTGCAACTCACACCAAAACAATCTAGATGAATAATTAGCACTAATTGACTCATTTTTATTTTGGGGGTTGGTGAACTGTCCCTTTAAATATAGCAGCAGGAACCAGAGAGAGAACAACACTGGAAAGCCAGGGTCAGGGTTGGTGCCGACAATCACTCGATGACCACGTACGTCTGCCCTCCGCAGACACCCACTGCTCCTTCTCCTTGGCCTCTTTGCCCTCTGAACCCTACAGCTCAATTTCAGCCTACTGCTGCACACACAAACACACACACACACACACACGCTCCAGGCGTAGGGCGTCTGTAGACTTAAATAACTCTGCGCTGTAGGACAGTTGTAAATAACAGCCTATTAGACCTGAGATGTTACCACCAGCACTGCACATATCTCACTCGTACTGGCACGGTTCAACATTTACTTTCCAACGAATGCAACTTGTCATTACTGGAAGCACACTGAGCTGGAGGAAAAATGTTTCGACGCACACAGAAAGTCTTAGAAAAACCACAAATACACACAAGACTGTGTGCATACACCATAATAAATAAATCAGAGCCTGTTGTTTCCAGCAGAGCAGCCAGATTTCTGCTCCTCCTGGAAAACTACTGGACTTTAAATGGATGTAAGAAATTCAAAGAGGAAGAGGGAAGAAGGAACGAGGAACAAAAAAGCATCAAATTGATCCGAGGAGAAGAAACAGAGTCAAACTGAAAAATAACGAGAACAGGGAGACAGGCGGAGAGGCATGTTTTCCATTTCCACAGCACAGTGCGAGAGTAAAGCAGAGCAGAGCAGAGCGCAGCGTGGCTTCAACCTTTCAGCCTCTCGACAAACAGCCGGCCGGTGAAATATTGATGCTTCAATTCCAACAAAGAAATGTCTGAATGATTTTGGTACATCTGAGTGGGGAAATTCACCTATCTATAATTGATACGGCTGAAATGTTAATAACTGGACGGGGGAAAGCACCGGAACAGAGAGGGGAAGAGTGTAAGTGTACAGGTTTGTAAGTGTGTGTGTGTGTGTGTGTGTGTGTGTGTCTGCAGGTTTGTATCTGTGCCCATTAGATGCCTGAGAGCTGGTGGTCTCTTCTCTACTACGTGACGGATGGATTCATATGTGGCATGACGGCCATACGAAGATGATGTCATAACGTCATCATCAGGCATCACCCTCGTCTTCAGCAACTTGTTTCTTGTTTCGCTTCCACAGTGCCTGCAGAATAAAATGTGTCATCAAATTGTTTTTTTGATTAGCTCGTTAAGTTGGTTTTATGATGTTAATATTGGACTTTCATCGTGGAGTCATATTGATGGAGTTGTCGGTATAATTGGCGTTTTATGAGCCGCAGCTCCGATTGGACCCGCGGCCATCTGTGGGGAAGGGAAGGGGATCTCTTTTATGATAGCCTGTCCTTTTACAACGTGTTAACTCTGGTAACTTTGTCACAGTGCTTCGGCCGGATCAGAAAACTCTGCAGCAGCTGGCTCAAAAATCCTGATGATACTTTGTACTGTATGTCTGCACAGTTTTATCAAGAGTGGATTCAAGCTTATCAAGCTCTTTCAAGGCACACCAAGCAAAACCTGTCCAGACTCTTGAAGCAATTATTATCACATCCGAATTGTTGTTCTTAATACAGTTGTGAGAACTAATGTCTACACAGGAATCGAAGTCTTTTGCAACTTCATTTATCTCACCAGTTGTTTCCAACTTTGATTTGGTCCGTATGGTTTATTTCTGGCAAATTCCGATGCCAAGAAACACCACAGTTGGATGATTTAATTTCAAATGTTAGTGAGTAATTGTATAGATTAAACACCATGACTTCATCCAATTTAGATTACTGCAAAATTAATCTAGTTCTCCTAATTTTTCTTTTAAAACCATTTGTTAAGATTTTATCTCTTATAACATTAAAAAAAGGTGTAATTTGTTAGATTGGAGAGCTTCGAACTTCACATTCAACAAATAAGGGGAAAACGACTAGCGCTAGCACGTTAGCTCAGTTAGCCGTGCAGCTAGCAGTCCAGACTGGGAGCTTGAGCACCAGGAGCTTTGGACCATGAAGAGCCGGGATACTGAGCTAATTTCAGTAGATGCAATACTTCCTCACATCATAATATCAAAACAGTTTCTTCGCATTTTGCTGCTAATATAATTTTCTTGTGTTTTCTGACTAAAATTCTCACATATTGCACCTTTAATAAAGGCTACAGTTTATATAACTTCTTATTATCTAACATTTATGTAACCTAAACTTTCTGCCTGCTCCTCCTGCAGTTATCTTAAATGTGGTTTTTTTTTGCTACTTAACCAGTTTCAATCCTCTCTGCAAGCATTCTCCGTGAAGTCCCAGCATGCCGTTCTGTCCTCCCTTCTCTCTGCATGCTGTATTTTTATTTCACGCTGCAGAACTGTCGGCCTTTTCTTTCGGTCTCACCACGCCGCCAACAGCCAAACAGCCAAAAACAATGACGGACACCAAATCCTCCAATCTGTGTTAATTCCTCCTAAGTGTGAAAACCATCCTGGAACAGTGAATGTGTTGTAATTAGACTTTGATAATTAGAGACAAGGGACAGAGGGAGGTCCCTGTGTGATTATTATGGGATTGTTTAAGCCAGAAAAACAGGAGGAGAGTGGGCTGAAGTTCACCAAATACACAAAACAACTCTCACACAAGCTGGTGGAGGCAGAAACTCCAAAGGCAAAAACTTCCCCTCATTTCTCATCCTTCCTTTAGTCACAAACTGAAACCTCCTCGAGTAGTTTTAATCTTCACATAACAACCATCCATCCCGTCTTTACCTGCAGTCCAGTTTCTCAATCTCAAAATGGGGGTTGAAGTTGAGGACGATGCGTTGCAGGGGCTCGGGTGCCGTGATGACCCAGCGGCAGTTCTGGTGAGGCGGGTACTCCAGCGGGTAGCCCGGGGTGGTGATGTAGCCGGCTTTACTGGCATCGAAATAGCCACCGCATGGCTCAGACGCTGCGTGGAGAGAGAGAGAGTGAAATCATCTTAAATATGAGATTAAAAAATTCAAGTTGAGGCAGAAACACGTACAATTTCTGTGGATTTGGTCCATCGTAATATCAAAAACTGTTTAAAATCTGACAAAATCATTGAGTTCCCTTGATATTCGGTTTAAAACGCCAAACTTCCAGTCTGGGCAGAGTCAGCTAATACAAATGCTAATTTCATGGCTAGCTGAGCTAACTAGCTAATGGCACCCACAGTTAGCAGCAGTTAGCAGTTATTCTGGTGATCTGCTACCCCACATCTGTTTGAATTCAACACACAACCAATGTTTATACACTACTTAGTAGAACTGCAACGATTCACCGATTAGTTGACAACTATAAAATTAATCACCAACTATTTTGATAAGTGATTCATCGGTTGGAGTAAAAATTCTCTGATCCAGCTTTTTGAATTTGGCTGTTTTCTGGTTTATTTGCTCCTATATGAAGATAAACTGAATGTATTTTGGGTTGCAGGCAAAACAAGAAGCACTGGTTGACATTTTTTCACTAGTTCACTCACATTAAATAGAGTAACCAACTAATCGGTTTATCATAAACAAGATCGTCTGATTAGTCAACAATAAAACAATCATTCGCTGAAGCCCCAAAAGTTCAAACTTTGTTCTAAAATACTGATAATATCATTACGGAAAGTGACGATACAGAAAGACATCTATGGAGCCAAACTGACAAAATGTTTGTTAATTTAAGAAATAAAGCAATTGAAAAAATAACATTTTAAAGATTTTAAGTTTTGATCTCGAGTTTAAGATCGAAGATAACTTTTCCACTTTCAAGTTTTATCTCTTCAATAACTTTACTTTTTCGAAAATCAACAAACCTTTTGGCCTCAGTTTGACTCCTTAGATGTCAACATTCACGATTCTGTTAAAGTTTAAAGGGTCCCAAACTGATAAAAATGCGGATAAGAGTTGTGTTTGCAGAGACAGGATATGAGAAACAAAGAGGTGTGTGTGAACGTGTCCGTGTGGATGCGTGATGTCACAGGTCAACTCTGCATCATGACACACAAAGACCCCATTCTGACCCACGAAGACCGACACACACACACACACACACACACACACACACACACAGTGGATGAGGCCTCCAGATGCCACAGTTACTGTCACAGAGCGGATCCACTTGTCGGCGGTCATACGTCTGCGTTGTGTCGCGGACAATGCCGCTCATTCACCGCTGCAGATGTACCCTGACATTGATGGGTAACTCATATGTATCTCTGACACCCGACGGCATAACACACACACGACTCTACTGTATTACGTCTGTGGCGTCTATTGTACGTCATGCCTGAGCTGTTTGATGGACTGTGCAGACGCTGGACATGAGCTCAACTTCTTCATTGTTTAACAGCCCATAAACTTAAGTTAAACCATCATGGTGGATATACTGAATCCAGTCATTGTGGAGTCAAAGCACTTCCAGTATAAAAGGGACAGTATGAGCCACAATCTGCCAGAAAGGAATGAAGAAATAAGGTCTCATTTCACTAAAGCTGCAACTAATGAGTGTTTTCATTAAATCCATAGTGGAGGTTCATTTTTCCACTTGCGTCCGTTTGATTGTTGGTTGGTTTGACGTCAGAATCTCACAAAAGCTACCGAACGTATATCCATGAAACTTGGATGGAGGACGGGTCTCGGCCCAGAATTGACCCCCATTAGCTTTTGGTGTGGATCTGGATAAACGGACAGATCCGAGGATCATTTCTCACTCTCTTCAACATTACGAGATCAGGCATTTTTTAAACATTTTTGTTTTGGTCTCAGGGGATAATAGATGCATCTGGATGAAAAAAACAATCAGGTGTATTTAGGTGGCTTGTACCTATGAGTGAGGAGAATCTGAGGCTGATCGTACTCCTGGTTGGTCAAAATTATGGTTAAGTTGTAGGTGGTTTGAAGTTTAGAGTCACACAGGGCTTTCGAGGTTTGATATTGGATAAGGTTTGACTGAATTAAAGGGGACTGTTTCCAACTGGATATATTTAAGGTGACCTGGGGGCAATTTCCAGCCATGTTTGGGCGACAAAACCAGGTGTTTTAAACTAAAAAGCGATCTCCTAACCCTAACCTAGTGTTTTTTGTGCCCAGATTGAACCTAAAGACTTCTTTGGTTTGCTGAACATTGCCACCACTTACCTGAATATTAGGTGACTATTATTTTGAAGGGAAATATTTCTTTATCCGAGGAATCCTCTCAGCACCAAGCTGTGATTGCGCTGCACATTAGGACCGGAGCAGATTGATTTTTCAACAAATATTTGGGGTAAGACATGGCCACAGCGGAGCAGGTTATGCTAATAAAAAAACAGCATCTGCGAGTGTCGACTGCTTTGCTGGGAAGTGTTTTGGCCGGTGAGCAAACCCCTGAGATAATTTCTTGTTTATGAGAGGGAAAGACAAACTCTCGAAGAAGCTCCTGACGGTCTCGTATTATTGTTTCGATCGGAGGCGAATGTGCAAAAAAAAAATCTGTGTGAAGACGGCGTGTAACTTGTTGGTCTGCGCCGTGACGTTTTTAATTTATTGCCCCTGTGCTGAGTGGGGTGACATAGCCAAGTCAAACTACTCAGCAGAATACAACATATCTCGAGGCTTTAAATAGACCTGCTACTGTAAACCCAATCTGAGTCGCACAGCAAACATTAACGCGCGCGCACGGCATAAACACTTTAACGGACAGCGTCTTCAGATTCAATTCAGCTCCGAGAAGGGGAAAAACAAACTTGCAGCTTCTCAAACGTCCCCCGATCTACCACAGTTTTGTCTTTCACCGCTTCGAATGCGCACATGTGGGCTGATTCATGCGCGCCTGAGAGATTGGAAATGGAGGTCAGATCTTCCCACAAAGTGATTGACACTTTGGCGTCTATATCTGGTGTCTACCTCACACTGTCTGCAAACAATTAGCGATCGCCCCGATTTCTCCCTCTCGCTCCCTCTGCCTCCGTCCGTCTCCCCTCCCTCCGCCACGCTGCGAGCCAACGAGCCCTCTCGTCTATCTCCTCCTATCTGTTTCCAGTCTCCCCGGTGACATACAGTAATACAGGAGTAGAGTTACAAGGGCCTATGTAACCCGGCCAGACGCATTTCATCTCAGCACCACCTGGATTAGTGTTTAACCACTCTGGAATCTCACAGCACCATCAGCCAAACACCACTTTTAGCTCAGCGCTTAGCTAACTGTCTCTCACGAAGAAATCTGGGTTATGCAGAGGCGATGCGAGGGGGGGAAACATGCGAGGGTAGTTAGAGGAATGAAGCCGATTAATAAGCGATTGCTTGGGACTCGTAACGCGCACTCGTTTGTTGTTGTTGGGTGCGGTGGGTCTCAAAATGAGAAGAGCACAAATGTGTTTTCATTAGATCCGGTCCCCAAAGAGACCGTGAAGGAGGCAATGAAGGTTTATTCTTTTTGACAGACGGCTACTCTAATCTTTACTTTACACTTCATTCAGGCATCTCCTCAACCAACCGGTGCACATACACTGAAGGGGGTGGGCACAAAAACATGAACACACAATCTACATGTCAATCTCGCACCATTAAACACATCATTAATCTAAATCTTAATCTAAATCTTTGTCTTTTATCACCTTAGTCTAACTACCACCACCCTTCATCCCCCATCTTCACCTCTGGCCTGCAGCCGACGAGCACGCCACCTCCCAGCGTCTGATGAATAAAGCTGGCGTGATGAAGAGACAGACGCTGTGTGCGCCTAAAGTATTGTGTCTGCTCTGCTTCAAGGGTGTATTTATATCAGGACGTGCACACATAACTCATTCTACCATTATTGCAACCGAACAAGTAAAAGGAAGTGACACGCGCTGCGGGGATGAGTGCGCGGGTGACATCACATCCTCCTGCATGAGGTTGATATTGTTTATCTGGTTCTTGTGCGCAAAGTGTGAGTCATTATAGAGTTCCTGCAGTAATAGACCAGTACACTGGAGAAGTGAAACTTCTGTATAATGCGGCTTCCAAAAGTAAATCTATAGCCGTGCTGATTTGTATTCCGCACTACAGCGGCCCTGACCTGCATGCTGGGAGGAAGGTGTAGCGTCTGTGTGCGTGAGGAGATGCTGAGTTGGGGGAAAATCCCGAATTCATGTCAAGAATTAGCAAACAGGTTAAAAAAACTCCCTGTATTCCCACGTATCAGCTAAAAGTCAAGGAGTCCAAATGTTGTCAAAGCTGATGAGGAAAGAAGATGATAGACCAAAATCACGCTATAAAAACAGAAAGTGGCTCATAGAAATGTCCACGTTTTCTCAGTTTACTTATTCAATAGATTTTAAAAGAATAAAAGTTTATTCAAAATGCTTTCATTTTAAAGCAGATGGGTTAAATTTGCCTCATTACAGAGAAATAAATGGGTATGTGAATAGGAAAGTAGAAAAATATAAATATACAGAGAAGGGAAGGTCGAAAGTTGAAGGCAAGACTATAAATATAAAAAATATGATATGAGATTGCGAAAAATACAATTAAACTTAATAACTAATATGGTAAAATAAATGTCGAGGTATAAGAGGAAGTTAGGAGAGGTTCCACAGCAGATTAAAAGCCGTAAAAGGACGTTTCACTGTGTGTCTTTGGCGGGTTTGTCCCTCACAGGAGACACAAACACTTCCCTCCTCTCGACTTCACACGAAACAGCTTCTCTCTTCTCGACCACATCAGCACGTGTGATCTTCAGAGAGACGTCGCATTCAGACCGCATATTCACAACAAACACACAAACACACAAACCGCTGAACGTGGTTTCATCCCTCCTCTGGCTTAGACACCACTGTACTCAGACCACACACACACACACACACACACACACATACACAGACACAGAATAAGCAGCAGTAAACGGTGCTAAGCAGTCAAGCAGGGATATAAGACAGGCCACTGCATTATTTATGGCTCTCCGCCACGTTAAGTATTGCATCCTGATAACACCTATTCAGCAACTTTCACCCCCCTCACATGCACACACCTCGACACACACACACACACACAGACACACAGCGAGGCAGCCATAAAGAAATGTAGAAATGCTGAAAACAGAAGTGCAGGCACGGCAACAGAGAGGAACGAGTCCCGAACATGAAGAAAAACACAAAACGGATCTAAATCCGTGTTTGTTGGCCCCAAATGCAAATTTTCTGACCTTGATTTTTCTGAGCTCTCTCACACATTCATGTTCCCGGCTCCAAAGAGAGACTTTCTCAGCCCTGTCGCAATCGATTTGTTAGCCCGCGAGAACTTCGCTAATGTGCCGGACCGTAGTCGGAATTTATTTCCTTTGGCCACGGACCGTAATGATAGCATGAAATGATTTAGTGAGTGTTTGCGCATGAAAGTGTTTGAACCAGCTAACCAGGCGACGTTTTAAGAGCGAGGCTATTATCTATCAACTTATTACCCACATAGGCTGGCCCAAAAATTTTTTTTTTAAAAATGGCGCAGTGAGTCTCACACTCTCATTATTTCCGACCTTGTTGGAAACAGGTCCCTGAATTTAACAATCAATAAACTCTGATCATCTGCATCAAAGCCCGAGGGAATAAAATGCTAATCTCACCATTGATTTCAATGCATTTATTATTTGTAATGTTTACAACGCATTTTTAAGTCGAGCACTCATGAAACATTTCGAGCAGCTTTAACGGTGACTGTAAAAAGCTTTTGTGAGACTCTGGGAATATAAGGAACTCTGAAAATAACAGGCTGAAATGTCTTTTTTTGGACCCAAACCAAGGTGCTTTTAGTCCAACCTAGGAAACCTAAGGAATGGACAGAACGATGGAGGAAAGAGAGAGAGAGAGAAAGGGAGAAGGAGGCAGAGCAGGACGGAAGAAAGAAAGAAAAAGAAGAGAGTAACGCCAGAACATCTGTCTCTCATCATCTGAAAAGAGAAAGTCAGCAGCTCAGAAAAAGCTCACTGGACAGAAAATACAACCCTCACACAGACACACACACACACACACACACACACACACACACACNNNNAGACACACAAACAGGTGGGGTTGTGCTTTTTCTCCAGGTGCCCTGCATTAAGCCACAGTGGAAAACTACAGAGAGAGAAAAAAAGAGTGTGCGCAAGTGTAAGTGTGTCTGTGTGTGTGTAAAGCGGAGGGATTGGACGACGGAGGACTACAAAGGATCCGGAGGAACAAACAGAGCGATGGGGAAATCGGAGAGGAGAGACGAGGACTCGTAAAAATAAATAAAAGAAGGATGAGCGTGTGATACGGAAAAAGAACTGACATGAGAACAAGCTTCTCGACTCAGGAGAGAAGACGCTCGGCTGATCCGCGGGGCTTTAGAGAGCGGAGCGAGAGTATGACAAAGTAAAAAAAAAAAAAGGAAGACGCTGTAAAAGATTTAAGATCAATAACAGAGAGAAGAGAGAGAGGGGAGCTGAAGAGATGACTGAAGGAGAGGAGTGGGAGAGGAGGTCGGAGGAGAGCAGCGTGAGCAGAAAGAGGAGATACAGTGTTCAAGAATGACGAGAGGGAGAGAAAGACTTTGACGTTACGTGAGATGGTTTTAGACAACTAATGCTCCGATGGTCAGCAGCCTTGATGTAGATAAATGGAAGACGATGCACCAGTTATGTGAACAATACATCAAGCTCTCCAAATTCAAATGATTACAGTGAAAACGATAGTTGGTGTTTTTCCGACAATATCAGAATTAATGTCGCTCGGATGAATGTCTCTGCAACTGAAAGTGATGAAGTCTGCAGATGGAGCCGGTCGTGGTGGACGAATGGTTCCTTAACGGTTCTTCTGAAGGCTCTTTGGTTCTTCATCACTAATTACTTGATAAAAAACAATTATTTTGAAGGTTATTCAAAGAACTGTTGGGAGTTCTTTACAGAGCCTCTTGCTGAAAAGTTCTTTGTGGAACCAAAAGTGGTTCCTGTACAGCATCGCTCCAGAGAAATAACCATTTTTGGACAACAGCCCAATTAACCGCAGGAACTTTCCCCAGGGACCGGACACCTTTGGATGAACTCAGTGTGTTTCCACCACAGAGTCCAGACCAAATTAAGGTTTGGGGACATTGTTTTACCCCCTAGAAGTTCCTGCTCAATGGGTAGTACTTTCCAAAAAAGCACAGGAACTTTGAGGTCGGATCATTGCTCATCATTGCCTGATCGTTGTTGATCCTCAGAACCTCTCAGGTTGCTTGAGAAAGCAGTTATCTGGGTGAAAACTAACTATCTTATCTGTATTTATCTGTGGAGCAGATGGGCCTCCTGTTACTATCTTTCCTAACAAACTTAAACTGACATTGTGTTTATGCATTCCTGTTCAAGTTTACCTTAACTCGTACCACTGAACACGGGGTCAAGTGCAAAGGTCGAATCTGAAGATCATCCAGATAAAACCAGAACTTGGAAAAAAATAAGTTTTGGGCTGTTTCCCGTTTCAGTTAACACACCCATCTACTGTCTAAACAAAGGCTGAATAAACACGCGCACTGGTACGGTGCGTTCCTGTCAACCTATCCTATCCATTTACTGCAGTGCTAAAAACAAACGCTCTGTCTTCTAACTCTGGAGCCTGTTATTGGTCATCTTAATACACTGAAGAGTTCACTATGTAGAGAATGTGTGTTCATCGATTACTTTAAATGTATAATGAGCAACATTTCCGCTTAAAATATCCACAAACGACGAGACCTTTGTCGTAAAGTCTGATGTACATTTACGTTATCCCAAATGTTTCCAGAGGAAATGTTCGGAAACATTAGACGATGTGTCAGAAAGTGTCAAAAGAAGTCGAAGAACGTGACTAAACGTAACGTGAGGGAAAACTTTGATAGATTACCTAATTTCCTAACTCCCATGATCCCACAACGTCGTTAAACAATACTGTGATTGAGAGACCCCTAGTGGCAGAGATGACAAACTAAGCAGCAGGAACATCAGCGTTTTAGGACTGACGTCACTCTCACAAGCCACGTAATTGGATTTCCAACTGTTGAGCTTCACTCTTGTCCAGGCAGAGCGAGCCGGGGACGAGAGAACCTCAGATTGACAGAGTCGGAGAGAAAAGAGTGGCTGAAAGAGTGAAAAGATTTCCCACCGTGGCAAAGTGGGGCGAGAAGAGGGCGAGGGAGGTTCCTTAATCGGAGCGAGGGAAAAAAAACACAGACAAGAGGGGCGGCGTGGAGAACGAGACGGAGAGGGCCATTAAAGGAGAGGTGAAGTGGCATGAAAAGAGGAAAAACAACTGGATGATTCAGCGTGAAGGAAGAGAGGAAAAGGAAAACAACCTGTGGCCTTGCACGGCGCCGCTCCGGAGGGACCGCCGAGGACACAGAAGGCTTAGCACACACACACACACACACACACACACACAGGAGTGAGGACGGGTAAATGTTCTCATTTGAAGGATTTCCATGATCTCCCCTTCCTCTCCGAGGACATTTGTTCTCCACAAGTGTACAACACACTCGCGCTGACACACACGCTGATCTCCCCCATCCTCTCTAATTACTCCAGTCATTACCAATGGCCAATGAAGACACCAGAATACTAACAGTTTACTAATGACATGATAACTGTAATTAGAACATCCTGCTGGACCCACTAATTGTCCTTTCCCTTTTAGAGACGAGAGAGAGAGAGACAAAGAGAGAGAGAGGCTGCGCTGAAGGTTAATTAGCTTAATGTTTATTCGCTCGCCACAAACTGGGTTGTTGATGTCAGCGGACCAGCGTCTGCTGTTAAACCACTATTATTCTAATGACGGGGAGACCAATGTTCTCGGTCGCTCATTAAAAACGTGTTCGTTTGTAGAGAAAAAGACTCGAAAGGCGGCAGTTCTGAATTCATGCGATGGGTACGGATAGCTCTTAATCCTGAAACCTGGCGGTAAACACCTGTTACCTGCACGATGATTAAAACGAAATCAGTTTTTGAGGGAAGAGTCAGCACCACCTGTGTCACCCGCCTCAGATTAGCATAATCACCTGTCGCACGCGTCGCAGTTGGTTTTAAATTTCACGACCTCTTCGTCCCCGGTTTGTCCCTCTTCCTTTAACAACATGGCCGCCGTTTGGAAGCTAATCATCATCTTTTTTTTTTCTCCCCCACGTCTATATCACAATCAGTGTATTTCTTATTAACGTGCTTCACTTTGTGGCCAGAAACCTACCAGAGCCTCGACAGAGAGGAGGAATAAATCTGGCTCGCTTTACTGCAGGTGGCTGCACTCAACTACTGCTTCACACTCTGCTGCTCGCCCCTTATTTCACTAATGCCCTCTCATGCTCCCTCTCTCTCGCTCTCTTCTTCACTACAAAACACTCATATTCCCTCTATCTCTGCTCCCTCTCTCTCTTCTTTATTACTTTATTCTTGGGATGAAAGTTCACCAAAAGCTCATATTGGTGAAGCGTTCT
>CAEMYA010000051.1:811673-837088 GCA_903131615.1 Diplodus sargus
GTCAGCGGGACGTGTGTTTTCAGGGACCAAAGCTCGCGGTCTGCAAAAAAACTAACCAAATCTTGGCTCTCATAATGGCTTCCCAGGACACGCCCTGCACACTTTCACACACAGATGCACACACACGCGGGGCCATAATGACACAGCTGAACTCAACGTTGACCGCCCAGTTAAAAAGAAAGGAGAAAAAAAGAAAAATCACTTTGTGCGCCGAGTTATCTCGTGGGAAGAAAATCCCCTCTAAACCCTCTTTTTCTTTTATGACACAATCGCTGCTGCCATGTGACAATTATTTATAGCTCCTTGAACTTTTTTCTGACACAAGGCTTTTCCAAGAACAAAGAAGTGTGCACAGTGGCGTATGATCATTTGTTTTACTCGCCACAGTCCGGATGGTGTTGGGGTTAAAGGGACAGTTCACCTGCAAACTAAAAAAAAGGAGGTGTAGTCCTGTTAGAACCGTTCGTCTGGATTATTACGGTGTGAGTTGCCAAGATTTGGAGATACTGACATTAGAGATACTTTAATTAGATTAAAAAAGCTTTATTCGAAACATGGCTACTTACAGAACAATGAAACACATGCTGTGTCTCAATTCAGGGTCTGCATCCTTCTGAGGAGCATTTGAAGGCCAATTATGTCACTACGCCACGCAAAGATTGTCCCAATTTGAAGGCTCCTCCAAATGCAGCCCACAAACGCTCCTCCTTTTCCCTGTTTTTGGAGGATGCACCGCTACTATCCTTCGTGGCCTCACATATCCCAAGATTCTTTGTGCGCCCGACAAAGAAGAAAGAAATGGGGGAAATTGCGACATCGAGTGGCGTAGTTGCGGGCCTGGGCGGCAGAAATCGTGACGTAAGGGTAAAACATCTGGTGACGCAACCAGGAAATGCTCCAAAGGCTGCACCGCCCCATTTAACAACAGTTGACACGGTTAACAAGGTCTCTCCGAAGGACTTGCCTATGAAGACTGCAAAGGCCGGGTCCTTCGAAGGATGCAGATCCTGAACTGAGACACAGCGACAGACTGGTTTGGACTTTAAAAGTCTTCATCAGGGTACAAACTGGAGGATGAAGATCTAGTAAATGTTTTTGAAGGGTGTCACCCAATCTTGGTTGAGTGAATGCAGGTGGTGACATCAATGAATCCCAACAGAAGTCATGTTGGAGACGACAGGAAAAAAATCCAAAACAAACATCAAAATAACATCCTTTACATAAAGACATCTCCAAAAATATTCAATCCATTATTTAAATGATTTGGCCTTATATATAATTTAAAATAGAGCCTGTTTGTTTACTCTTCTCTATTCTCTTCTCTAGTGGTTCCTCCCAGACATCATGACCTGGTTACTCAAGATAATCCACAGACATCATTGAGAGCAGTTTCATGTAGGAACTACTTTCTTTCTGCCGAACTGCATTTGGCAACTGTGCAGAAGGAAGCGTCAAGCAGCTAGCGGCTTTGACTGGTTTTCAAAAGGCCGGTCTCCTTCTGTAAAGTAATATGAACATACATAAATACCTGCCAACACTCCTGGTTTTAGCGGAAGTCTCCCTATTTGTAACCCTTCCTTCCATTGTGTTCTTTAATCTCCAGATTTCATAAAAACAAACGGCCGTTTCTTAGTTTCTGTGCAGGATATCGATCGTCGACCTGGAAACCCGACCTAACCCCGGGGGAGAAGTCTCTCCGGCCAACATCTCCCAAAAATCTTGCAGTACAGATAAGAGGGTGAACTGTCCCTTTAAATTATCTCTATTCTCATTTCCTGATCAGTTTTACTTTTTACTGTCAGCGGCCCACAATTCCCAGCAGGCAGGTGAATCACTGGTCTGAGGTCAGGACAGTGACATGTGACACACACACACGCAGGCGCACACACACACACCGTCAAACTGTCACTCAGATGTTTCCAAACATCTCTGGAGGTCTGAAGGTATTAAGTTCTTTTTCCATGACAGGTCCTGTGTGTGTGTGTGTGTGTGTGTGTGTGTGTGTGTGTGTGTGTGTGTGTGTGTGTGTCACCCTACTCGTTCCTTGGGTCCCTCCAGTCGTTCGACCCCTGTAACCTGTCCCTCTCTCCCCTCTTGCTCTCCTCGTGCTCGCTGAAACTAAAACCCAACCCCCCCCCGGACCAACTGGAATCTGTCAAGTGATGAGAGCAGAGAGAAATCACATGTTAATATCGACGTGACGCCCCACGGAGGAGTAAGCTGCAGAATAAGAAGAACAGGAAGCTGCAACGTTCTGTTCGGGATCCACCTGAGACGCTTGAACGTTGCGATGCACGGCTCTACAGAGAGGCATCCACTCCTTCGCCTGAACTGGAATAATAAACTATGTCAAATTGTAGCTCCAGTTCTGGTTTCACATGGGAACAGAGCACACTGAAAGCAAAAAAAAAAAGTACCTCAGATTTTGGTATCCACAAGTTGGCAGGGAGACTTTGGACAGGAAAGCTTTGTAATAACCTCTGAGAATTATTCCGAATTTACACCAACTCACCACATGAACTCGAGCCTTCTGGACTTTCCCTTCACGCATTCCTGTGTATAACTGACAACAGTGTGTTGTGAAACTGGGATATTCTAATCCATGACACCTTTTCTGCTTGCCAAGCAGTGGACTTGGGTTTCCCAGAAGTTTACCGCTGACATCACCGAGAGTCCTTTTTAGGGAAATGTGCAGAAATGTTGCTCATAAACGGTCCAAGTGCTTCTTACTCACTGGAAACTACCTGCGAGGTTAGTTAGTCAGCGTGAGATGAGGGTGTAGGCCTGCGTCTTTGTGATGTGGAGTCCAGTTTGCGTAACATCCCCATGAATCCAAAGGTTTATCACAGCAGTTTATCATACAGCTTTTGAAAGTTATTACGGCGGCAACTATTTTATCTTTTTGGCACGTCAGTCATGAGGTAAACAGCAATGACACATCGTTAACATTGCAGAGGTGTGTGTGCTCGCGCTGGAGTGTTTTGCCGGAAGACGACACTTGAAAAGCTGATCCTGGTTCAACTGTCTTGACCTCATGTTGTTTTGCCAGAAGCCCCTTTAGTTGGCACCTCAACCGTCAACATGCAGGTCTTACTCGAGCAAATGAGATTGCTAAATGTATCATATAGGGCTTGTGTCAGTCTGAATGTCTTGGTTTGAATCAATGATGTTTGAATGCGGCGCTATTGAACTGTGCAGCGGTTCTTGGCAGTCAGCTTCTACTTCTCATCAAGGATTTTCAGGCCTGTCGTCATGCTGTTGCTCGGAAAAACAGAAGAAAAAACAGGATGGAGAATTCAATCTAAGAGAGGAAGCTGCTATTCATCCCTACATGATAACAAAGCTGTCATGGATCGCAAGTAATAGTGAGGACACAAATGTAAAAACGCAGGAAGGCAGGTTGAAAACAGAAAGTGAGCTTCATTCCAAAATCTGAAGTCAGAGAGCAAGAAACAAAACCAACAAGAACAGGCAGGGGAAAATCCACTACGAAAGGAAAGAAGTACAAACAAAAGATGCACCAGGAGCACAGGAACAGAAGGAACACAAGGAAAATGAAGAATAAAGAGGAACAGGATAAACCAGGAAAGAGATGGAGGGAACGACACAGGCTTGAAAACAAACTAAACATACGAGGGAATGAGGTGCATATGGAGAGACACTGGGAACAGGTCAATGCTAGTAAAGTGTAAAGGAGGGAAACAGAACAAAGGAGAGCAGGAAGTAGACAAGTGACGAGAAGACACAAGAAGATGTAACCACAAAAGAAAAGGAAAAGAGTGACCGAAAGCCATGGAACCTGGCATCATCACAACCAGCCTCTAAGCAGTTGGGCGTCCTTTGACCTGAGTCTGTAGATGGAAACACAACTCGACGCAGCAAAGTTTGACTCTGCACCCGCTGACAGTGGCGATGAAGAAACCTTTCAATAGAGCTGAAAACCCTAAATTTGCCCTCAGGTGTTCAGTATTTCCTGGTAGATATTTGCAACCTCACAGACGTTTGCATTCTAGTCTGGCGGCCGACAACAGAGGCTTTCACCTGAAACATCTTCGACCCGTTGTAACTGGTCGGTCAGGGTATCAATTGCATTTTTGATACATCACAGCAAACTCACATTGAATGGATTTATTGGTAAACTTCTTTGCGTATCAGAACCATCAGAGCTGCTCCTCACGTGTCAGATAAATAAATAAGTCTTCTCATACTTTTTCCCCCCGACGTTGGAATGGGAGGAGGCGCCGTGTAGGACGACTTCGGTAACTTTCCAAAAAAATCGAGAATCTGGCATCCGTGCCAGCTTCAAGCTGTGATCGGCCAGCTGTGATGTGAGAAATGAGCCGGGGTTTGAACATCTCTCTCTCTGGCTCTCTCTCTTTTTTTTTATTCCCTGGAAACAACAATATCAGTCACTTTTCATGTGAACGGCTAAATGCAACGCTGAAAATGCCTTCCAGGAGAGACTTCCTGAAAACGTGTAACGTTATCGCTGTAATAAAAATGTTGTTTAAACGATGAAATTCAACATTCTGCGCAGTTTTAACTTAATTCAAAGCAGTCAAGTGAGAGTGTGACACAAAAACCCGACATCAGAGATCATTTTAACGAGCCGGTCTGTAATGAGGGGTGTTTTTTTTCTGCTCGACTTTCAAAGTTTCATGACCCTGTGTGAGCCAAAGCTTTTTTTTTTTTTTTAATTCCTCTGCCATTTCTTCCTGACACTGCTGGGTTAAGATATTGAATGGAGAGGAGTAAAATACAAATGTGCTGCTATAAAAACATTCTGGAGTGTGTGTGTGTGTGTGTGTGTGTGTGTGTGTGTGTTGCAACAGAGCTGTGAAACCAGTAGAGGGTAAGGTGATCCTTGCTCTGCGTCAAGGGAAGAACTTGTCCGCTGGACTGTCGACAAGCACTACTGGCCCTGTCCTCACCTCACCAACACCCCGCTCACCTCTCCCCTGTTCAGAGGATTTTATCTGTTAATTTTCTTTGCTTTCACTTCTCTTCACATTTTGTGTTTCTTTCTTGGGACTTTTCTCTGATTTGCCACCAGTTTCAAGTTTCCGTTCCCTCTTCATTTTATTTTTACGTTAAATTCTGCTGCCTTGTGACCTCCCATGCATGAAGCTGTTTTTCCTCTTAGTTTTAAAGCAATCTTTGTGGTTTTCTAAAGGATCACTGAAAGCAGGTCCCCGGAAAATAAGGTCAGCCCTGGTCACTGGAAAGAAACCACAGAGCAATAAAGGCCGCTATTTGATCCAAATCGCACAACAACATGTTTCAGTTATTTTGACTGCTGGAGTAACTCCAGAAAACAGAATACAGAATCTAAGGTTCAGTCTGAACTCGTACCGAAAGAAGTCAATTTTGTGCCTAAACCTAACCAGATCATTAGCACAGCTTTGTCTCAACACACTGAAAGTGTACATTTGTAAGTGTGAGACCACCGGCTATTTTCTAGGAGAATTCAGGACACCTGCAGTTGTGTAAAAGGCAACAAAATTGCTTATTTTTAAGCCAAAACACGATCTTTTCCTAACCCTAACCAAGTGTTTTTCGTAACTAAACCTAACCAGATCATCTGCACAGCCTTTTCCTGACATGCCAAAAGTGCAAAACTGCTTTTCAACATTTGTAAGTGAGACACCACCGGCTATTTTTAAGGAGACACCAAGACATCTGTGTAAATGGCAACAAAATCAAAAACATGATGTTTTTCTAACCCTGTTAGAGTTTTATGTGCCTTAACCTAACCAGACCACCAGCCCAGCACTGCAACACAGCACAACATCTGAAAATACTGAACCTAAAGAAATGTAAAGTTGCAGACATGTATTCTCATGGTTACTGCTTCACCACTGCGTCTCTCCCTCCACACATCCATCTTTGAGGTTAATGGCACATGGAGAATGTGTTGATCTCAGAGGGACCAGCAGCCCCGTGTCCATCAACCTCTCCTCACCTCTGTGCATATGAATAAACGTTTGTGTATGCGTCTGCATGTCGGGGAGCTAAAAGATGTCCGTCTGAGTGCATAGTTGGAAGCTCTCTTTAGCGATTAAGATTTTGTTTTACCTGTGCATGAGTGTGTGTAGTGTCAACTTGTTGGCACTTCCACCCTCCAGGGACGCTGCAGTGGCTGTATTATGTCCAGTTTTTCATCACCGTCCAATTTCCTGCTCCAAGATCTCTCCCCGGCTCACAGATCACGTTTCCTCTTCTTTTCTCTTCTCTTCTCGTCGGCGTCAGTGTCATAAATTCCGAGCAAACGCAGAGAAAAATCTAATCATCAGGAAAAAAAAGATATTCCACATAATACTCACCTGACCCACAGCTATCAAAGTGTCTCGCAGAACAGACACATTCCCACAGAGAGAGGGAAGGTAAATATTTATGTGTGCATACATCACCCGTGGACTGACCATATTTATCTGCAGCGTGGCAGATATTTCATCTCCGCTGTGGGTACACAAGCACTGAAAAACACTCAGCAATGCAAACACACAAAACACGCACACACACACACACACACACACTCTCCCTGTGGCCTCATCAATAAGCCATATTAGTGAGCAGGTCTTACGGGAAGCCACAGTAAATTAGTGTGTCAACAGTTAACATGGGCCGCACTGACATACTCATTTAGCGCTGGAGCCGAGCTGAGACACGCTGCAGGGACACACACACACACACACACACACATAGCAGAGCACAGATATAGACACACAGATCTGTGAAGATTTACACACACTCAGAGATGCACACTTGCACGGACACACATGTAACGAGAGACTGGAAAGTACAACAATCCACACACACTTACTTCTTGATATGGAGATAAATTCCACATTTCGCTGTCTATTATTGCAAATATCTCTTTGTGTGTTTCTATGTTTGTGTGTATCACATACTATGTCCGTGTGCATGTGTGTGTGCGTCTGTGTGTGGGTGATAATCACAGTACAGCCCGTGGAGCCTGCAGGGAGTCCAGTCAGCTATTAGCAAGGACACAGAGGTGATAGAGAGAGACAAATATACACACCGCCACACACTCGAGCACAGACGCTCACTGATACACAGACACATACGGACAAGCAGAGTCCAGGGAGCCCGGCGGGCTGTCAGAGCCGAGCGGAGGCCGTGAAAAATGTCTGCTCTTTCTATTAACTTTATTGTCCAGCCTTCTCTTTTGGTTTCCCTCCAGTCAGAAGCAGAGAATGTGGCTGCAGCTACAGGCAGTGTCAGTGTGGGATATACTGTAGCAGTCTATAGTACACGGCAAAGCTGCTTTTGCTGAATGTTTGAAGCGCGGCTCAAGACAAACCATCCGACCACTGATGTAAAACCTCTGTAATGTATCACTGTACAGGTGCTGAGGCTGCCAAGCCAGTGACCGCAGTGCAAGACTGAGATTCAGGATTTGTACGGGTGAAAACACGGGACATTCTTTTTTCATGGAGACGGATTTCCAGCCGTGTTCGTGGTGACAAAAAAGGATATGTTGGACGAGATGTCCAGGCCTCTATAGCAGTTATTTTTAGCCAAAACATGATCTTCTTTTCAGCCTAAACAAGTAGTGTTTGCGCCTAAACCAACTCAATCAACAGAATTAATGTTAGCAATGTACTTTTCTGTAAACTACGGATATGCTGAGACTAATTTCTGCGTATTGTTGCAACTTTACGCATCTTTAGCTTTAATTTCACATTGTGTCACTGCTGTGGTTATTGTTTGGTAAGATTTAGCTGCAAAACCTACTTAGTTAGGGTTTGGAAAATAACAAAATACGTGAATCTGTTGCCACAAACACAGCTGGAAGTCTTGTTGAACACCACCTGAACAATGGTATCTCAATTAGCAGTCGACTGGCATCACCGTCCCAATTCACGTCCTGACATGAAAGTCAGCTCATATACATGTAATGTGAACGTGATGTGACGCATAATGGCAGCATTTTATTCTGGCGACTGGGCTGAATGTACATTTGGCATGATCTAGTTCTATTGTTGTTGTATTGTTTGATACCTTCAGCTTGCAGTCAATGTCAAACATCACAGCTGGAAAGCTAACGTTCGTCCGGGGGGAGCCGACTGCAGAGGCTGCGTCGGCATGTAAATAACCAGGTTACGTAAGGACATGGGGAATCTGAGGCCGGGTCCAATGCCAAGCCATCAAAGGTCTCCCTGGTGCTGCTGAAAGGGCAAGCCAGTGGTTCTGGACTGAAAGGAGGGACTACACTTGGGCTCCACAAGGACACGGTGGTGTGTAGGGGAGTGAGGATTGGACGCCGGGCCTCATCGCTGATCCCTCTGGAGGTGTCTTGCGCTTATCACTGAAATGCTGAGAAAGGATTGTGCCCAAACACAACTTTTACAATATATTCCCGCCCAGGGACAACACATATAAATTGGCAATATAGCTAACTCTGAATCGATTGTTGTGTTGTGCATGGCCCCTGTTAGATAAACTAATAAACTAAACAAACCGTCTCTTTGTCTACATTTTTTCTTCTCACTACAATATTTTACCCTCTCTCTCCTGCTTTCTTTCTGCGTTTCCCCCCTCTGCCTCTCTCACCGGACACTATTTCTTGTCTCTCCTCTGTCTGACTTTCTCATTTACTGCTTCCTCTCTCGCTATAATTCTCCCTCCTTCCCTCCCGTCTCTGTTTCTTCTCCCTTCTTTCTGTGGTTGTAGATAAGGATGTCCTCTCTGGATGTTTGACTCAGCTGGTAGCGCAGCAGCAGTTAGCACCTCGGTGTTTCTCAGTGGGGAGATGACGGGCACTGCAAAGATGTCAAACTGACTTTGAGTCACGTAATTGAAACTTTGCCGAGTCAAGTAGGTATCATACTGATATCATAGTGTTTTTTTTCCCGAACGGGCTGCAATTAAGCTGCAGAGAGTCTGGACTGCATCGACCGCGGGGCTCATAACTGGAATTTTAATTATCTTTAAGGCTAGATGCTGAATATAATGTATGCTCTCACAGCTGTTGTTTGACACATTTAGAAATGAGAGAGTGCCCTGCATAAATACAGCCTCAGCCGAAACAGTGATTACACTGCGAGTCTATAAGATGAATAGCCGTTGAGCTTTGCTGCGAGGCTGTCTGAGTTTCTTTTTCTAAAGCTCGCATTTGGAATTCCTCTTTTGCTTGTACGTCCAGTCACTGGTGTAGTGCTTCCTCCAAATCAATTTCAGTTTGTGTGACCGTGACTCGCGATGTCAGGTGTTTTTCTACACCAATTTCTCGATTACGAAGTTGAAGTGTGAGTACACAGGCGTCAACGCGCTTAAAAAAAGAAAATCTGTGCCGCCTGAAAGTGGTGAAAAGCTTCTTCCAGTGTTCTTCCCAACAGTCGGGGTTTGAAGTGTTTCCTCTACTGTTACCTTCAGAGTGAATTACAGCACTGAACCGCAGTGATTGCCTCTGTGTTGGCTGCAATTACAGGCGGCGTGCTTTCAAAGGAGAGATGGGAGGCATAGCCGAAATCAAAATCACGTTCTGAGCAAGATTTTTGGGACAGAGGGAGGCACATAGACCAGCTCCATCGATCCGCCTCTCCTGTGTTTCTTGGTCGTGCATTTGCTGCCCGTGTCCTCGTGTTGTTCTGGTTCATGCTTTGTTTTTGGTTTGTTCTTAGTGCTTGTTGATCACTCCTGTTCAGTTGCCAGCCTTCTTGCCTGCCTTTTGTTTCGGATTATTGGATTTTTATTTTGGACCTGGACATCAGCTATTATTAAAGCTCACTTTTAGCTTCGTCTCTTGCCAAACGTGACAGATTCTGTCAAAAAATGGAGGACCGTTCCTTTTCTGCCTTTGTTCTTTTTGAGTGTCGCCAAACAGCAAACGAGTATAAAAAAAGCTCTTCCTGTTGATCGTAAAGTCCCCTTAAGACAAATTTGTGATACCGGCATGAGTGAAATTAAAAAATGAAGAAAGAAATTGATTGATTGGCGGCTTTCGTGAGCTGGTTACAGCTTTAGCTATTTAAGGTTTTAATGATTCCAGCAGAGCGCTTTGGAAATAACAACACTGTTCCCGGATCATCAGTGTGATTTCAGGGATTTGTGTTTCCTGTTTCCTGGAAAGCTGACATTTTACAGTTACATGGGTTTCAGTGCGACAGCTGAGGTTCTGTGTTTAGCACCATCAGTCACCGTCTGACAATACAAGACAGCTTACAGTGAGGGGGGAAAGGGGGTGACGAGAAAAAAAACCCTTTACACTCCTCCCTTCACGCCCTCCCAGCTCTCTCCCCCCCATTCATCCCCCTCAATTGTTTCCCTCTTCACTCTTTTATTATTGTAACTTCAGATCAGTTCATTAGTTGCCCTATTCTTTTCCATTCAAGGCACCGCTGATAGAATGTCAGTAATTGGAACTAACTGTACTTTAGTAGTGTATGGGAAACACACACACACACACACACACACACAGTTTTCACGACCCACTACCTTCCAATTGCAGACAGTACAGTCATATGTATGCTGAGTATTGTTAAGGAGAAACAAAAGACAGACCTGTTTACAGGCAGGTCACTCGACTGTAACACTGGGCGCACAGAAGCGTCCGGGTCACTGCTCACTGTGTCGCACACACCCAGGAATTCCTGGAATTGATCTTTCAATACATATTATAATTATCAATTATTGTCTTTTTTATGTTTTGACTGACTTTGTTCTCATGGCATTTGAAAGGCGCTCATTAATAAAAGATGTATTCATTTTAATTTCCTAAGCGTCAGTTAACTTATAAGAAAAAGACGTTATAGCATCGTAAACCTGTTTACTGATAGATTGTAAGACATTCATACTTATAATAAACATGTAAACAGTTTGCAGCTGCTTAGGAATGTTAATAAAAGGCTAACGAGTTTCTCATAATTGTTTATGATAGCATTGCATGTTATTTATATTACCTTCAGATATTTGTGTTTAAATGAAGGGAGTAAAGGTAAAAAAGTTGTCAGAAAAATAAATACTGTAGTAAATTACACATCAAGTACAGTTAAGTTAGTTAAGTATTTTTACCTTGTTACTTCCCACCTCTGATTAAGTAAAACCTTAACAAATACTTAAAAAGAGAAATAAATACTAATGATATTCAAATGTTTATTATAAGGACACAACACATGCAACACATTTAGTGTGATCCAAATGCATTTAGATGATATTAGATTACCAATAGATTACCTTTGTTACCTACAAAAACATTCCATGTAATTTAAATTCAGTATCTTTCAAAGTAATCTGACCCGACTCGACAGATGTATACTTTCATGCACTTCCCATCCTTCTCCGTCTAATGACGGTATCAACAGCAGCGGCCTCGGGGAGAAACATGCGAGTGTGTCCGTCTGTGTTTAAGGAGTGGATCCCTTCGGGCCGGGGGGGAAGAACACAATGTCACCGGTTTTCACCGTGGAGGGAATCCCCTTGTTGTCTGACACAGACCGATAGGATTATCAGCGAACGGCTTAATCACACACACAACATCAACACTCAGCACAAAGGCGGAGACGCAGCGGTCTCTGATCACTGATAAGATGTTGGGTCAGGAAACCTAACACTGATAAAATGGCTTCAAACTCCCTCAGAGGGCTGATTACACAGACTGTGTGAGAGTGTGTCGCGTTACAGCATGAAGCCTCTCTGTCCGTCGTCATCACTCTCTTCTCTCCACTTCACTTCTTTCCCTGTGACTTCCCTCACTCTGTCCTTCTACTCAGTCCTTCCTTCCTTCCTGACATTCAATCACCCCCTCATTCATATTCATATGGAAGAGTGAGTAACAGTTTGTCTTCCCCTTTCTCAATACCCTCTGTATGCTAATGCTCACTGTAAACACCTTGAAGTGATCTGCCTGTTGTCTTAGCTTGTAATTAAGGGGAAACAATACTCAATTACACGCCAGCAAACGCACACAGGATCAGGTTTACCTCACGGCGGGGGGTCTCCGTACGCAACGTTTAACAGGGCTAATTTTCAAGCTTGTTTTATTTACCTGGGGACTATTATTCCACAAATATCACGTTTAGTTTAGGTTATAGTGTTAGAGCCAAGCCATGAGCATGACAGGAAATGAGACATGAAACTCTTAACTACACACACACACACACACACACACACATGCACACACACACACACACAAGCCGAGGACTCCCATTGTGCTGCACTGTTCGAACAGCTAATTTCCAAGCATTTCCAAAGCTCATATACAGTTCGGGTGACATTTCCGTCTCCTATAGGGGACTGAAATGGAAAACATTTTGACCTTTATGCAGCCATACTTAGGATTGGAAGAGGAATGACAGTAGAATGAGTGACTCAGGGGGACGGCAGGTTGGTGGGGACAGACGGATGAAGAAATGGCCTTCTGCTCTTTGACTTCGCTGTATCTGTACAGAAAAATGTATAAACGGGCAAAAAGAGGCATCGCAGGGTGGAAGGTGACGGAGACACACAGTGGATTCAGCCGTGGAATGATTGAAAATGCATTAAAAAACCTCCAGAGGTGTTTGTTAAAGGATGAAATAAAAAATGAGACAGTCCAGTTTAATCAAATGTCCATGAGATATAATTTTACAGCTGATGTATGCATAGGAAAGAGCTCTTTTCACTGATAAAAAGCATGAAAAGGCATCTGCGGTCGCAATTTATTTTAGCAATTTGTCATTGTTTAATCACAAAATACTGTGTGTTACGGAAATGGATCTAGTGGACATTTGTGAATGAGAGAAGACAGTTTTTGTTGGAGTTTGACGCACAACTGAAACACCCAGAGACTTTATCTGTGAGTTTGCAAAACTTTGTACATGCTAGTTTGTTTGTTTGTTTGAGTATTTAAGCTTTCGAACGATGTACGGCACGAGTAGTGGTTCAGAAAAGGGTTAAGGTTCCTATTAGTTCACTGGGTGAGCAGCACTTCTTCATTAGCATGAGAGGATTTGTGTGCACTTGTAGTGACCTGGTTACTGAGAATCTGCCCACATGTACATGGAGCTCATCAGTAATCACATTGCCGAGCTGATTCTGAAAGCATGACTCCCGGTTTTAAATGCACAGCATGTCGTGAAGTAGGGTGGAGTCGTGAGAGTTGTGGTTTTTCTTAACAAAGCAGCCATCATGTGTCATGCTGGAGCGGATCAGGTTGACCCGTGTGCAGCAGATAGCAGGCAGGAACTGAACTAAAAAACGGACTTAAATACAGTCTAAACTAACGAGGGGATGAGGTGCAGGTGGAGAGAGGCGGAGAAACACAGGTGAGCTGAGCTGTTCATGACTCACCTGACACACAGAGCAGAGCTTTTCCTCACAGCAAGAAAAGTCTCTACATTTCAAGAGACTTCAAGAAAATGTAGTTGAACTCATGCATCGCTTCATGTCAGACATCCTCTTTCATCCACCTGCTCTGCTCTCTCAGCAACACTCCCCCCGCCTAATGTCTTCGTCCTTGCACAAAGGCACTCGCTAAAAGCTGGAGGATCTGGGGGACACCAGATTTCTCTAATCCCTTAACCCCAATTGCCAGAAACCAGATTTTTTTCCTCATTTACATGGCACTGGAGGAAAGCAGCTCGCTGGAGAAAGCCAACGCTCAGAAGAAAAGTAAATATTAAATATTATTATCATTAAAAGTGAATATTTACATGAATGGAAGCCCGCATTGGTTCATTCATTGTGGTTTGAAACAATGGCGATTCACCCTGATGTGGCCGACAGGAAGTGATCCATTTGTTTGGAACAAACCAGAAGAAGAGGGAAGTAAGCGCGAGCTGTAATTACCGCAGACGCTGAGAAAAGCTCTGCCTACAGAAACCAAAATTTAAAAATGACAAGGCGGGATCTACACCATGGAACAAATATACAGTTGTAGTCACGCATCTATTTATAGGGAAGAGAGAAGAGGAGGGGCGGGGGAGTGAGGACCAGAAGGGTGGGAGTGATATAATAATTGGAGTTACTTCCAGGGAAAATCCTATTTTTGCAGTCTGGCAAAGATAGAGGAACATGTGAATGGAAGGAGGATTGAGGGAAAGGGAGGAATACACAGTTGCTTTCTGGAGAAAATCCTATTTTCTCTGTCTGAGGAAAAGGATAGACAGATGGATCTCTGGCTGGCTGGCTGGCTGGCTGGCTGGATGAATGGATGGATGGCTGGATGGATGGATGGATGGATGGATGGAGGGACTAAAAAGCGTTTTGGAGATGACGAATGAATGAATGCAGAAAAAGTGAATAAGTTGAAGACAGTAAAGTTTGAAATAGTGTAAAGACAGAAAATCCCTGGCAGGGTATGGATGGGTGGAATGGATGGATGGATGGATGGACAAAACAGTGATATATGTAGAGCTGATAAACCAAAATAACGTGAATAAATAGAAGACACAAAGGTTGACATGCTGTGTAAAGACAGTAAATCCTTGGCTGGGTATGAGTGGATGGATGGGTGGATAGATGGATGGATGGATGGATGGATGAGTGAGTAGATGGAAGGAGGGATGGAATTGCCTCCAGTAAAATCCTATTTCCTGCAGCTGGTAGATTTAGCACCTGGAGCCTCCAGATTACCATAATAATCTACCACGAGGAAATAAACAGATTCTGGACTCAGGTTCTGTGTGTGTGTGTGTGTGTGTGTGTGTGTGTTTGTGAGTCTGTGTAAGTGTGTGTATGTGTATGTACATTGTATTTCTTCATTCAACATGTCTACTTTGTGTGTGTGTGTGTGTGTGTGTGTGTGTTTGTGTGTGTTGAGCAAGGGAAAGATGAGAAAGGGAAATGAGGGGTTGCTTCCCTGGACCGCAAATTTGATTTGGAGCTGCCGCCTCAATGAGATGGTTGACCGCATCCACAACCACCCCCCCTCCCCACACACACCACACACACACAAACACACACACACACACACACACACACACATATTAGTGGACGCTAATTGATTGAGGAGCGTTGGCTGACGGACAGAGTCTGAGATGGGTGGAAGAGATGAGGGGGTCAACAGCTGTTTGATTTCCCAGACCTACTAAAGTGTGTTAACAGACGCCGCACACACACATAAATGCGAGTGTGTAATGTTGTCATGTGGCACTGAATGGCTTGATGACACGGACAGACAGATATGAGCACACACACACACACACACACACACACACACACGGTCACTCTCATAATGCTATCATACAAGGTTGACTGAGCACATTAAAGAAAGCACGTGCGCCGTCTCAGAGGGAATTCAAACAGGAAGACACACACACACACACACACACACACACACACACATATGTCCAACCATGGGAGTGTAACATACGTGGTGTCAGGTCACCTTAAATCTCGATCATGTCTGATCATTAATCTGTCAGGCTGAAATCTGGGTCAAAAGACTCAAAGATCATCAAATATGGCTGACAGGCCTCAGGCGCCATTACTGAACAATGAAAACATATAAGACCGTCGACACTGTTGTTGTCTTTTTTTCTCTTTAAAGATTTATGAGCTGGAGAACATGCCACATCCTCAATGTCAATAAAAGTCTGCAGGGTGATTGATCGGCTTAAAAATAAAGTTATTTCTACCACGAAGGCAATAATGAAAATCCACAAATCAAGGCACGCTTTTCTGTGAAAAAGAAATTATCTATTGACTGGCAAGTTGTTAATTTGTCTCTCTCTTTGGTTTCCTTTGAATGTAAAAATCTCTGATAATTGAGTTTTCATTAAAGTGGATATTTTATACCACATAAACACATTCTCACTCACTCCTCACTGCGTCCTTCTCTTTGCTGTTGATCATCACTCTTCTCTTTTTTACATCATCTCTCCTCCTTCTCGCTTTGTTTTCATCCTCCTCCTCTACCACTTCCTCTCCACTGTGTTTCCCCACGTTCCCCCTCGTCACGCCTATTTCTGTCCTCCCCGTCAACCGCTGTCCCTCTCTCTGATATAAAGACTCAAAGTGTCACAAAGCTCGAAACATCTTTCATCCGCTCTTACTCTCTAATTTGTCCATCATGGAGAGTTCAGCCAGGACAGAGCAGGGATGGAGAATTAAAAGAGGGATCTCTGTGTGTGTGTGTGTGTGTGTGTGTGTGTCTGGTGTTTGTTCTTCTCAGCCTCTCTGTGAGAACAAGATGTCCCACACGCAGCTCATAATTGAAGGTAGGGAAGTTAACCAGATGTGAATTCGTACCAAATCTATTTGTTCACTCTTAGTCCTCATGTTTAGAGTCTTTTCTCTTTTAAAAGCTGATTGTACTAACCTAAAACACTTTTGATGAAACAGAAATCACACCTTTTTTAATCCAAATTTGTCAGAATTTATTTTTTTCGGCTCATAGTCATGTTTGTTGTCACACACGTATGACATAACGTACGTTACTCAGGTAATGTAGGTTGGATTCCCTGAACCTAACCAAGTAGTTTTAGTGCCCTGACCTAAGCAAACTGCGATCATACAACGAAGGTCCAGTATGTGTGTTGTTTTTACACTGCAACACTCATGTTGTTTTGGAAAGGGTGAAAAATTATGTTGGATGACGATGTTATGTATATGTTTATGTTAAGTTATTGTTAATGTCCGAAAGTTTGGATAAGATGCTTTGGCAATATTGTTGTTAAAACGTTCATGTCAATAAAGACCCTTTGAATTGAATTTATTTTATTTTTTTATTGAAAATTGAAAAATGTCGTTTTGACGGACACTGACAATCAACCTTGTCAGTTGTTGCAGTTTCAGTTATTGTTAATGTTCCTGCAATCGACTGAAATGTTAACATCTGTAAGTGATTTAGGCCTGACTGTCCATATATTCAAGAGGTGGAACCGATGGCGTCAGAGCTCCATGTAAAAAGTGACCACAGTTCGAGTCTGTGTTTCAACATTTGTAAGAGTGACACCACTGGATATTTTTAAACTTATCTCAGGAAAATACTAGCCGTGTTTGTGGTGACAAAAACAAATATTTTTAGCAAAACAACCAAAACAAGATGTTTTCCTGATCCTAACCCAGTGCGTTTTGTGCCGAAACCTAAAGCATAAGCATCCGCATATTCGCAAAATAAAATAGAAAATTACACCTAAAGAAATCTTTGCAGAAACATATGTTGCCAATATTTATTCCTGCGATTTAGTTGATGGCTTTAGGCGATGACCAGAGCCAACCAAAGATAAACTAAATCTTTATTAATACCCCACAAGGGGAATTTACATGGGCACAAATACAGATGAATAGTAAACCTAAAGAGAATAATTAACTGTGTGTAAAATAAGAATAGAATAAAATAGAAACATACATGTGCAATGAGACGCAAAAGGGTGCTACTTGTGTTTTCTCTCTCTCTCTCTCATCCTTCTTTGCTCGGTTTCTCTCATAATTCTCCGACGCTCTCTATTTTCTCTATCTCTTCCAAATCCCTTTTCTTTTGCCCGTTTTCAGTGTCTAACAAGCGAGGTATTTTTCTGAAATAAGGGGTAGATTTTGCAGATTTATTGACAAGGGACAGGAGTGGAGATGGGGAGGCGAAGATGGAGAGAGTCGATGAGAATGGAAAAGACCACCGTAGCTCAATCTTTTATGTTTTTCTTCTTTTCCATCTGCCTCCCTGTGTCTGCTTTATAGCTATGGATGGCCGTAGAACAAGGCGCAGGATGAAATACAAAGGATTTAATGAAGCATCTCTCTCTTACTCTCTCTCTAACACACACACACACAGCTTCTCTATTTACAGCTCCATCTCAGGGCTCTTCTCTCACTCCGGGGTTTTATGGCGCTGTAATAAAACAGCAAAAGACAAATGGTCAGTGAAGAATTGCTTCTGCGAGGGGTGTTTAGCAGTCACTCAGTCATTCAGCTGGTCAGTTAGCCGGTCAATAAGCCGACCACAGAGTGACCGGACCAGTTGGCCGGCCTTGTCAGTCCAGTGATGGAGCCGCTGACATGGAGCTCGTCAGCCAGGAAATCGCTCGCTAGACGGTCGGAAAAAAGACCACGAAGAAAAAAAAAGATTAGGAAATAAAAACAGAGACGACGAAGAGGCAGAAAAACTTTCACTAAAATCTGATAATTTTCCAACTTTTAAAACTCTTTACAAGAACACAAAGGACAAACAAACAAGAGACAACCATGTGGAGAACTCTTTTCTTCTGTTAAAACAAGAGCTGGCTCCTAATAAACACAATTGGTCTCTTTGTGTGACCCCCTGCTGCTGCCCCACTCCATCACCACTAATGGGTTGTGACTCTTAAGCACACACACTCACTCACACACACACATATTGCAGCGAGAATACACTAAAACATTCGGCCCATCTATCCGTCTTTACAATCTCTGTGACCTCTATTACCCTTTATATTTGGGTGAGCCGCAGTGGCCAAAGTCGGAGCAATGAAACCGAGAACCAGAACTTTAATAAAGAGAAAAACCTTTTCATCTGTCCACCCGTTCCTCTGTCTCACCATTTGTCTGACTCAAGTTTGCAACCTCATGGGAAGAAGAACATCCTCGCAACTTCTTCTTCTTCCAAGCCTGCTTATAAAGTTTAATGTTCAGTGTTATGTTGTGTGCTTACAGTCTGGTCAGGCTTAGGCACAAAAAACACTTACATCGGTTAGGGTTTGGAAAAGATCATGGATTTATCTTCACTCCTGTTTATCAGCCTGACTGCAGCAGCGGTCCACGGAGCTCACCTCCGTTTTCAAAGAAGTGGGAGAAGCAGAGTCTCTGATGAGTAGTTTACGTTAGCTTACAGAACAATGCATGATTAATGCAAAAGAACACACGTGTTTTAAAGTTTTAACTACCTTGAATTTAGTCTCATTCGCCGACTTCACTTTCAAGTAAGTTTCGTTGGCGACCTAATGAAGCGTTAACTTGAGTAAACGTGTGGATTTCTCTGGGTTTGAACATTGTCAGAACCATTTAGGCTAATGTAAGAACTCAACAAACTATATAACAAGGGTGTAGTTGTTTTTAGACACTTTCATGCCATACTAATGCGTATTTAAAGTGAAAGTCTCACAAAAATGCAACCTAGGGTCTTTTTGTGCATGTACCCGAATCAAACGTTCATTTAAAAGCATAATAACGACGAAAGCGCCACTTTTAAGATTGATTAAGATTTCTAGGGGCAAATACTGTGATAGCATCACAATCGCTATTTTTAAAACACTGAGAAGGCTCGACACAACATGAAACTTTCGTAGTATCACCAGGGTCTCTACACATGAACACGAGAGTTGAGAACATTGTTTGTGTACACAGAGTTACTAAAAATAAAGTTTTTGAACAACTAACATTATCAGTTGCTTGTTCCACTCACAGCCATCCGGCCAGTCGAGAAGTGTCTTTTAAGGTGGACCGCTACTGTCTTCCAGCAACAACTATCCACACGAGTGAAAGTCTCACATGTCTTTTCTGGCTTTTTGGCGAGTTTCACTTTAAAGTGTTGATCATGGTAATCAATAAGTCTGAGTATTTGGTCCGGCTCATTTAATCAAATCAGAAACCCGAATCAGTTTGGCAGTGTCAGTCTTCACATATGAGAAATGTACCTTGATGTCTTGTGCAATGAACAAACAAGAAAAGAAAATGAACAGCATGCATGCTAAAAGTAAAGAAACACAATCACGTATATATCTTAAAATGTGCACAAAGCGTGTCAGATGTGGAGAGCGTGTGTTAGTGTAACGTGTCGGGTGTGTTGGGGCGGGTCGGCTGCCGCTCCAGCACACTGAGGTTCCCACCTGTGGCAAAGCGAAATCATCACTCCTCTTACCGAGAAGCGACCAAGCACTCCGTCGCTCCCCGCCCCTGCTAACCAGGTCCATTTGAGAACCTCGCCCCGCAGCCCACAGACTTCTAATCTTCTTCCAGCATGCGAACCCATCCCTCAGAAATGCATAAACAATAATGGTCTCCTTGGCAGAGCAGGAGCCCCAGTAATGTACACCAAAAACCTCTCCCCAGAGCAGAGCAGGGTGTGGACTCAGCTCTGCCCCTTTACACTTTCCCAGTCAATTTCTATAATGAGCCTGTCGCTCCCATCCTAAGATAATAATTCCTCCATGACAGCATGTTTTGAAAAAATGGCCGGCATTCATTTTAAAATGTTTTATATGTTTAGAAACTTGATTCTTGTAATCAGTGAGTGTGATGTGTGTGTGTTTTCACCACCAGTCTCGTACAAGGTTACAAATCACCAACTGTATCGATTATTGTTCCTGGAAGTGTAACCTTACTTGGGACCACTGTAAGGATTTGATTTCTAGGTTAAACTAATCAGGGTTCGAGTGATGTGAAAATCAGGTTAAACAGCATGTGATGTGAATGTGGCACTGCATGTTTCGTGGAAGGTTTTGTGACATAGCCCGCGACACTTACAAATCTGAACGTATCTGTGGTTTGTAGATACGTTTAGAGGCTTTCAGTCCTCTATTCAAGTCCAAGAGACGCTCTAGGACGGATTTGTTTCAATGCGCCTTCTCTTATATCCACATAAACGCTGCAGGACTTATTGTTGTTGACTGAAGGTCTGGGCCGGGATGAGGGATTGATGAATGTCGATGAATGGTGGCTGATGGTTGTACGGAGCGTTACGCTAAACTAAAATCGAAATAAAAATATTTTGATGCATGCGCCAAATCAAAACGCACATGGATGATTCAAAGGTGTTTCGAATTCAAAGAAACAACCTTTGTTTTAAGAAAACAAACAACTTTGAAAGATTTTCTTTCTATTGAATTCGATCCTGGTCGTGATTTCGATTTTTTGTTCAAGTGTACAAAACCAGTTGCTCCTTGGCATCCCTGTCATCACACACCTGTGTGTCTTTTGTCCTAAATGACGCGCGGTGGTTGCGTCCTGCTTAACTTACATTTACACTTAGGGCATTTAGCATAACTTACAGTTATTCATACATTCATACATTCATACACCGATGGCGGTGGCTGCCATGCAAGGTGCCGACCAGCACATCAGGAGCAGTTTGGGGTTCAGTATCTTTCCAAAGGACAATCTGACATGCAGACCAGGGGAATCGAACCAGCGACCTTCCAATTACAAGACACTGGCTCTACCCCTGCACCACAGCCCCCCCAACTCAAATGCTGCGCCTTTGTAGTTCATTATCAAAACCAACAAAAATGGCTCTGACACACGTTCACCGCTCCACCCTCACGTGGCTGATTCTAAGGGAGAAAGGTGTATTTGTCTGATCGTTACGCTCAGACATCAGCTGAATCCACCTTTGATCTGAAAACTCTTTCTTTTTAATCATGTTGTCTTGATGTTTTGTCAACAGTCAAATTCGCCATCCGTACAGCGCGCCGAAATGTTGGATTAGACGTTATTGAATCGGCTTTGAGCAGGACTGAATTTGAATTAATTCAAATGAATTGACTGAATTTGGGAGAGAGAGAGAGAGAGAGAGAGAGAAAGGAAACAAGCCCTCAACAGGTGATGAAGAGCGAGGGTGCGTGTCAGTCAACGCATTGTTAGGCTAATTTCCCCAACAGCCTCCTGTGGAGACACATTGCTTCATTTCAATATCAAACGGCTTTGAAGGAAAGGTTTTTAAATGGCACGCTAATTGTTGTAATGGTCTGTTCCTCTGCACCTCGCTCTCCCTCGCCGCTCCCCTCGCACAACCTCTCTGTTCTCCTTTCACACTGTATTATAATGACCCGCGCCCGTCTTTCCTTTTCTTTCTCTCGTTTCCACGCACACACGAGCGCAGATTTGTGAGTGACAGTTTAATGAGAAGTGCTTTTCCATTAGACAGACAAAAGGAGAGAATGCATCAATTAACACCCACTTACAAACAAGGCACACAAACGCACACGCATTTTCTAGATGGGCAAAGATTTTTTTTTTGTGTTCGCCTCTAGACGCTCACAAACACGGGCGGCAAAAGACGGATGTATAGACATGAATTAAACGAGTCAAGTAACCAATGCAATCGTCCCACTCGAGCACTTTATGCGCTTTATGTGGATGAATGAATCTCTACTTCCCTCTTTCTCTCTTTCTAACCCGTACAATGGTATAGACACAAACGCCGGCTGTTCTTCCGTCTTTTTGTCAAGTCTCCTTGAACACAAGACACACACACACGTACAAACACGCTGTGTACACGATGATTATAAGGGACTGAAAAGACGAAAATCAGACTTATAGACGCGTTGTAGTGAATCATTACATTGTGATGACAGCAGCCATGTTGTTAATTGTCAAGTGAATTTTAAGCATGCTTTTGAATTGTCGCCCATAAAAGAAATGCAGGTTAAAGGTGTTTCCATCAACTGGTTTGGTGTTAATGAACTCGGGTATGCAAAGTGTAGTGTTGTCAGTAGTTGCCGGTCAAGGCTACGTTATGCATAGGATAGAAAGAGAAGAGAAGAAGAGGAAGACGAAACTAAATGAGTCTTCTTGGACGTCTGCGTAATCAACATGGAGGGATGTCCTCAAGACTTCTCTCTCAGTCAGGCAAGTTGTAATTACTCGTTAATTTTGGTTCATATCCAGGAAGTCGCGGACAGCAGAAACTTAATCGAAGTACATTAGCACTTTTTTAAAAGAAGGAAAAAAACGACCCAAATCACCAGATAAATGTTAGCCAAGTACGTTTCTGCAAAACCCCTGGTTGGTTAAGAGTGGATGTTCCAACTTTCCATTTGTTCTTTCTTTGTCACAACATTGTGCTTATGCTCTGCTGCTTAGGTTGAGGTACAAAAAGCACCTGGTTACCTTTAGTAAAGCATCATGGTTTTGCTTAAAATGGCTGTCTTGGTCGCCACGATCACGGATAGCGATGGTCCGACTTCCCATTACAAGTATCTGGTTTTTATCACCACAAAAAAAACGATGGAAATGTCTGAAGCTCTCCTTCAGAAACACCCAGTTTGGATGCCATGAAAATTAATTTCATAAATTTGAATTTATCCCGGTGTCGTTAAAAACATACAGTGGTCTGACTCGAACTCCCGTTTGGCTGTAACGAAGGCACCACCTTCCCCTCCACCTCCTGCTGCAACAGGTGGGTATTAATCATACACTGTAATGTGAAACTTCATTGTCTACATCAACCTTGCAAAGTAAATACATTGATTGCCACATTGAATTCAAAGAAGGAAAACAAAGTAAAGTCCTTATCCAGAAAGTAAACACCAGTAAACACTTATATTTCTCTCGCTATTTGGTGTTTTCAATTCAAGTCTTCACTCTTCACTTCATGAACCTGTTCCCCTTCCTCCGAGCATGTACAAAATATACTTTTCCACAGATATTCTGTAATGGTTGTGTTTATTTCTGGAACACAGCTCAGAACATTGCCAGGCAACTACAGGGCTGCAGCAGCGTCATTTACCACTTTATAGGTGCTGGAGCTGTGCGAAACCAGCGGTGGAGGTATTTATGCTTGTTGAGTGTCATGAAAACAATAAAAATACATAACTCGACAGACACAGAGGATGTCGTTATAAACTACATTATAACTGTAAATCAAAGTATGTACAATATTCACAAGAGGCAATCGAGTTACAGCTTCAGTAGTCTTGAAACCAGTTGACACAGAATGAATGTTTCCTACATACTTTAGCGCTAAATGCTTGTTTGACTCCAGGACGCAGGCTTTTTAAGTAAAGCATGTCGGGTTATAAAGAATCTCTCTGCACAACACAGACACATTCCTCATTATGAACACATCCTGCGGGGCAAAGTAGTTGAAACCCGCAGAACTCAACTATTAAACTGGCGTTTCACCAAACGTGTCAGTCCTCAGAAAAAAGTGACAGCCGTGGCAGGAGCCGGAGACGCCGCTGACACATAACAGACGTGCCAGACCGCCGGTCCACCGGGACGCCGGAGATGATGCAGCCGCAGGACGCTGAAGGTTTTTTGGAAAAGCTGTAGGTTGCTAAGGCTGCACACGCATGTGGATGAGTGTGCATGGATATATGTGTGCTTGTGGTAAGTTCAGGAGTTATAAATTCTGGAGAACATCGACGTAGAGAAGCTTTTGTTTAGTTTAAGAGTTCACATACACAGTGCGTCTTTATGTCTACACGCAGATACAAGGCAGCAGGAGAGGAATGATCGGACTCCACCGGGTTTTATATCTAAATAAAGTAATATGCACAAACAAATGAGCACCAGAGGTCTCTGCTCATGAACTCCCACGTTCTACCTTTCTTCTCCTCTAAGAGGGAGGACGAGGGAGGTAAAAGAGAAGACAGAGAGCGAGATAGAGATATTGATCGACGACAATGTAAAAGAAAAACATTTAAAGAAGAATAAATTGATGCAAACAGACACCAGAGAGGAAAAAAAGAATGACAACAGAACTGGAACACGTTTATTTTTAAAATGACTCACTGCCAGCTTTGATGATATGGGATAGATAGATAGATAGATAGATAGATAGATAGATAGATAGATAGATAGATAGATAGATAGATTCCTTCCATTCAGATCTACGTGTTCTACGGAAGCCCTGAGGGCCAAGTGAAGACATTTTTTATTTCTGGTACCGCATCTTCTAGCTTTCTTCTTGTTTTCTCTCCTGTGTTTCTGAATTGAGAACTGTTGGTAAAAAAAAAAAAATTAAAAAAAGTTTTGCCAGGATAATTTGACTACGTTGTTTCTTTTCCATCTTTGGAAAAAAAAAATGTTCTTTGCCAGAGAAAACATTCAGAGAAATTTTTTTTTAAGGAGAAAACAAATATATTTTTTTTGTAACCCCTCCGGATGTTTTCTCATATGGATTTTTTTTTTTTTTTTTTGAAAACTTAAAAAGATGATCCTGTCAAAACCTTTCTTTCCCACTACTTCTCAAGTCAGAGAAAACAATTTAGACAAACAAATCAAAATCACATCAGACCCTCAGGGCTTCTGTAGTTCTCACAGTGTCATCGCTTCTCTCCCCTAAAAACTGAGCTGAGTCTGCATGCTGGGTAAATCTTAAAATGCCACTGCAGGTGTTTGAACTTTCTATTGTCAGCATCCCAATCAAGAAATAAGAACTTTATCCTGCTGTGATGCAGTTTAGAAGTGACTGCTAACATGTAATATTGACTGATTAAACCTCTCGGACAAAAGAAACAGAATATTATGTAAATAAGAACATATAAAAGGTATTCGGCTGTATGTAAACAGCGTCTGATCACAGAGGCTGAACACAGGTTTAACAGGCGGACACGTGAGCGAACAGATTGAGCTGAACACGGACTGCTGGTTCATGTCTGTTTTACACTTTGATGTGTTGTCATGGAAATTGCTTTTATCTCCCGTGGTTGTGTGTGTGTGTGTGTGTGTGTGTTGGTGAAGCTGATTGCAGGTGAATTAGTTGCTTTTGATGGAGACATGTACAGCGGGCGGGAGAGAAGGCTGAATGCAGACAGAGATTACAATCAAACCAG
>CAEMYA010000051.1:837101-857709 GCA_903131615.1 Diplodus sargus
AGAGAGAGAGAGAGAGAGAGAGAGGGAGAGGAAGTGGGAATGATTGAGAACCGAGTCGAGGAAGGAGAGTAATAAGAGGAAATCAGTTTATTTTCCGCCGCTGGCTGGAGTCCAAGCCGAGGACATGAGACACTAATGTGGACAAAGTTGAAAGCGAGCGTCGATACTCTGAAGGTTTTGTGAACCTCAGTGTTTTCAGATCATTAAAAGTTTGAGTTTGAACACATAAAAAAACACCCGGGCAAAGATCTAAACTTCAACAAACTTACATTTCTTTGACCTCTTTCAATTTGTTATTGCCTCGATAACAACTGAATAGTAACTGCCAGCATCTGATAAGGAGTGTGGGGGAACAGAAGCTATAGGCGACCATCACTTTCCTTTGTGATCACTTCTTTTGTTTATCACGCATTCTGGAGTCCTTGTCTACATATTGTTTTTTTTTCTGAGCAGCAGAGTCTTTTTGCAGTTGTTTCTGATGAGGAGAGAAAACAGTATATTTTTTTAGAGCACGCCGCCTTTTTCGTTCAGCCGCTCTGAACGCTTCTAGTTAAAAATCTCTGAACTTTTCCTAAAGGGGGCTGGGTGGTGTCACCTTCAGGAAACCAATCTGTGTATGCCAGCAAATATCGGTGGAAAAACGGCATTAGTTAAAAAAATCCTTCAGTAAAAACACTGATTACTATCTTTTCTCTTGTTCCCTAATTTCACATCTACCAACTTCTGCACCAAACCTGCGTTGCGTCTTGAACGTAGCTGCATACTGCACAATGGAAGCAAACGGTAGCAGAAAGATGGCAGATTGCACTAATTGCCTGCGAGCTTTCCTTGGGTTCTTGCAGACATTTGTCTTTATACTGAAAACGCGATAAGATGGCATCGGACTATTACGAGCAGGACTTCTCCGTCCTTTGTCTCCATCATGTATAAAACGCTGCGTGCCACTTCACAGAGCAGCCGGTCCATGATGGTGGATGGAGTGTATGTAAGTGAGAGGAAGAGAATGAGGCTGTGTGTGTGTGTGTGTGTGTGTGTGTGGGTCAGGAGGGTGAACGACTCACAAAGACGACATTCAGATTCGTGGCAGTTCAGCTTTTTTTTTCCTTGTGTGTGTGTGTGTGTTGAGAGGAAGCAAGATAAGAGGCGCCGCTAAAAGCTTCCTTACTCTCACACACACTCTGTTGCTTGTTTATCAAACAGGGTCACATTTTCTTTTCCTTTTTTTCGCGGATTGTGTGTGCCGTGCGAGTGCGAGTGTATGACATCCTGACACGGAGTGGGAGGACAGACAGAGACGGAGAGAGGAGACTGACGGAGGAGGGAGGTGGAGAAGTCACTTGGGTGTCAAAATGACAGAAGGGAGGAAGAGGGACGGGAGGAGGGAGAGCGGCGGATGAAGAGAGAGACGAGCGCAAAGGTCAAGTATTTGAAAGAAGGAGGAAGTGTGTGTGACAAACAATCCCTGATCTCTCTCTTTATTTCCCAACTTCTCTAAGAAACTGTTTGTTTTCCTTCCTCTGTCATGTTGACTGCCGGAGCGGTCCCTGTCCATCCAGCCTCTGACCCAACCTTTTATTTGACTTGGAAAGAAAGACGGAGACAAACACACACACCGACACACACACCGACACACACACACACACACTCTTCAACAACCAGTTGAACAAGGCTTACCGACACACAACAGGGATGGAACGATTATTTACTGCTGAAAGAGACGAAGAACGAGGACACGGAAGAAAGAAAATGTACAGCCCGACGTATTTTTACAGTAAATTGGAAGTAAAAATCGAAGAGCAGCCAGTTAAAACATTAAACACTAACAGTTGTCCACAGCTGCGGCTTTAATACGAGGTACTATTTGTTCTGGCAGAAACGAGACACTGGCTGAACTTTACAACTGCAGCTGCTGGTTTCACTTCTGAAATAGCAGATTTACTTTTTTTTTTTTTTTTAAATGTTTTGGCTTCTTTCAAAGTGTGTTTACAGGCTTTGGCAGAAAACCAAACAGATAGGCAGTGAGGTCAATAAAAGAACACTTTTCATTCAACTACTATTTTCCTTCCAAGAAACGCACACACACACACACACACACACTCACACACACACTCACACACACACTCTTAAGAGCACTGTTAAATTGCTATTTTCATCAGTGTTGGAGCGATGGAAACACTGTAAACACTGTGAGTGCTGCTTCTCTGGCTTTTGTCAGGACTGTCCAACTGTCCAAAATTACTTTTATTGACTTCCATTTAAGCGTTGTTGAAGAATGCAGCAAGGTGACTCACATTCGAGGGTCCATTTTTGTTGTCGGTACTGTTCTGCTCGCCGGATAAAACCAAGAGGATGTCTTGAGGAGATATTTGCAGAGAAACAGGAAACTCAATTTCGCTGTTGTTTGCGCCGGTCTACTGTGTCTGATAATGTCGGAAAATCACAAGCTGGAGCAGGAGAGGAGATCAGGGGGGTCAGGAATATAATTCAGTCTCAACACAGTGAAATAGATTTGAAAGACTCTGATGTTGTCTTCTAAAAGAGTCGGTTCTCCAAAAGATAAACTTCATTTGAGCCCATTGTTTATTTCTGAATTGGCCATTCAATGGCTGTTACTCCGACGAGCCAATATCACCTTTTTTCTCATGGATACCTGAGAAAACTAAACAGTCTTACAGTATGTAAATTCTGCCTCAATAAAACAATTAAAACACAAGACATAATTTGATGATGCTGTGGAGTAGCATGCAAGTGGTCTTCTTTTTCTTTTTCTTTTTTTTAAAATTGGCATCCTTTGCAGCGGACGTGCTACAGATTGGCCAGCAAAAACACAGCAAATGGTGCAGAAACACCACATTAGCATTTTTAAGTAGTTTACTTAAATTATGAAGCTTTCTTAGTGAGTAAATGGTGAAGTCCTGCCTATCACAGAGAGGGATCCCTCCTCACTTCCTGACGTTTCTTCCATTTTTTGCGTTGGAAGTCCAAAGTCCAAACTCAAACAATACAAATTCCAAAAGTCAGCAATGCAAGAAACAAAAGGGCAGACGGCAAAAAACCAGAAGAGACCGAGTTAAGAAGTACGACAAAAAGGTACAAACTGAAGACGTGCTGGGAAAACGAGGAAACGCAGGACTGATGCTGAGAAACAGAACAGACAAAGAGAGGAAGTGGAAAGTGAGACACGACACATGAGGATATAGCTACCAAAATAAAGCAGGAAACGAAGGTGAGTGTTTGTGAATGTCTGAAAACCCAAATCAACGTCAGACAGCTGGAGAAGCTCCTCTGATGGTGTGTGCTGGTAGTTTAACTGGACAACTGGACTAAATGTCAACATCAACACCCAAACTGACAACTGAGCTTAAGCACCGGTCGTCTGGACATCATCAATATATTCCCATCATTTAAACAAACCCACAGAGAAGTGAAGAAGGCACAGCGAGGGAAAAACAAAACACAATTGTATGATTTCATTCTGTTCTTCTGTGTTCGCCAGCTCATTACGACTAAAATCGACAAAATAATTCCAAATCTCAACCGTCATTTAAGTAATCGAGAAGTAAATGAATGCGTACTGTAAACTGAATCTCAGTGCAGAGTAGAAACAGCTGAGAGAGATTAACCAGAGTAGCTGGAGAAAGAATGGCTCATTACAGAGTGTGTGTTTGTTTGTGTGTGTGTGTGTGTGTGTGTGTGTGTGTGTTTATGATTATTATTCATGTGGAGTTGCTATGATACAACGAAGCCAGCTGGGGAGCAAGTACTGCGCTCAACCTTTGTTGCCCTTCCTCATTTATTAAACACACACAGAAACGCACGCCAGCAAGACCCCTAAACACACAAACACACACAAAAAAAATCAGACAAATGATTAATCTAGCCGAGCGATGCAAACACAAACACACACAACCCCCTCGTACCCCGGCTCATGTTAACATTCATCCTGTAGCGGCAGGCTTAGTAAGTGGCTTCCTCTCCGCCCACGCGGCAGCTCGCGAAGGCCGAGTGCATCTAAAAAACACCGACACACAACGTAAAGCAAAGAGAAAACAACACAGGAAGGAACGCATGTGTGATCATCCGTCTGACACGACACCTTCCGTTACTGACCTGCCGATTGTTCGTACCGTCGGCAGCCAATTAAAACGGGGCGGCCAAGTCCAGAGACACAGAGCAACAGCTGGCGTCACATGAAGTGATCTGTCAACGATGCTGTGACGGTTTATTTACTATTCGATTTTCTCTGTGAAGCCTGGAGACAAAAGACAAAGGAAGTGACATAGAGAGGCTATTATTTGGAGATTTAAATGTCACAAAATATGAAAACAAATGTACTCAAAGTGTTGAACTGTACTTCTTAATAAAAGACCGGTCAGGTTTGGAATGGTAGGTATCAGGTATCATTTAGTTCATCTAGGATGTTTCTAAATCGTGTTAAATTTAGTTTCTGGATGCACTTTGGCCTTTCAAACATAGGTAAACAGCGTTTTAGGGTTATTGAAAACTGACCTTTTGAAAAGTCCTTTTAGGGGGAATTTATTCAGGAACTGGACGGGCAGAAAAATTGAGATGTTTTGGAAACGAAGACAACGACATTCAACACCAGTTTATGTCGCATGTAATGATATTCTGAGTAACTGAGTTTGGGAATTGAAGGAATCAATGCTTTGTTGTCTATAGACAGACAAAAATGGTGATTATACAATGAACAGAAAGAGATGAATAGTGATACAACAACAAAATGAGCATGGAGGGAGATACATCAACAGTGACCTGGACGGAGGAGGTTTTTGTTTTAAAACCACATTTTCATAAACACCTGAGCCCAATAGAGCATGGCCTCATACCTGAAAGGAAATAAAGGTTGTACGTCAGTGTCTTCTTTAACAACCCTTTGCTGTAGGCATCTGTCTCTGAAGCTGAGGGATACAATTAAATCTAGAGGAGCGCCACCTTTCTAACTTGAACCGTCTCTCATGTTACTGCTGCTGTTGTCTCTTTAATCAGAATTTACACATTAAACCATCCAAGACTTGTGAGCAGTGATACAGTTCAAGCGACTTAAGTGAGGATAAAACATCATGAGAATAAAGGAGCATCAGTATTTATGCGTAAACGAGTGTTTGCCCGCAGCAGAGTGTAGGTGTGTGTGTGTGTGTGTGTGTGTGTTTGTGTGTGTGTGTAAGTAACATGAGTCCATATGAGTGTGTGCAGGAAAAAGATAACAAGGTTATCCAGGTCAATATGGTGATCAGTGCAATATGGATCAATCAATACCCTGCATGTGTGTGCTCTCATCTCCACACTCATCAGTTCATCGTGTTGCTTGACATTCACTTTTGCCTCCATGTCGTATCGCGATGATCGCGTGTCTGTGTTTGTGTTTCTGAACATTACCGAGGGTTTAGAACAATGATTAGTCAGAAGTAGGTCAGCGCAGCGCAGCAGTAAACATAAACACGGGGGGCTGAATGTCACTCTGTGTCAGCGAGAAAACAATTATTGAATTACTCATCTAACGGTTGTTTGTCCTGCTGTCTGTTGGCTCTAATGTGTTTTCACTTCAACCACTTTACATCTGAACTGAACCAAGGTGAGGGTCATTTATTCATCATGACACAACACAGGGTTGTATCACGAAATGAAAGTTTGTGAACAGAACATATTTATTAAATATACAAATATACATAAACACGTAGGACGTCTTTTGTGATGTGAACAGCAGCAACAAAGATGGTGATGACGTGGTCGGCATCTGCGTGATAAAAAGTTCGACATCTGGGAAACAACGTCCATCGACTTTGACTCTGTCGGCTAAGACTACGGCCCGCAAGTCAGCGTAGACAGATTGATCGGAGATGCTGTGGAGAAAAATCATGGCTAAAAAAACAAAAATGTAGCGTCATTCGGAGGAGCTACAGGCCGCTGCATCTTCACCCACACCGTTGCCATAGCAATTTCAACCAACTGGATGCCATAAAATGGTCCTATAAAAGTTTATATTAAAGGTTTAGACATATTAAAATCATGAATTTGTGACAAAACAGTTTAAAAAGAGTATGTTTATTTGGTAATTCTTCATATTAGGTCTTGTAATAAGTGATATTTGAAAGGTAAACAGAGCATCTTAACATAAAGTAACAAGTTAGTGATAATAATAACATCATAAACAACAAAGTCCTCACAAAGAAATGTTAAAAGTTTATGGAGTGCTTCACTACATGTTTTCTAATCGAGGCCCCGACATGATATATTACTGATATATTATTGAGTATTTCTATCTTTACCGGCGCAGCTTTTCTAGCCTTTATGGCACAAGCAGACCAGGAAACTGAAAGGCCAATTGCCTGCGTAGTTATCACTCACTTGATGCCACTCAGCCAATCAAGTCTAAATATTAGCTTAAGCATTGGGATTTGAGACAAGATGAAAGACAAAAGTCTAAGAAAATAGACGGGAAAGCTGAGCAGTCAAGACTCAACTCATTTTTTCACACAAGGAGTTCAAAATCAACATAACTCGCGACTGAATCCTCACTCTGTCGATTATGAAGTAGCTTACTGACCTCACTTCAGCCAAAACCCGCTGTGGAAATACTGCACTGAATGTTGGACAACTTTGATAACTTCATGAACACATGAAAACTAGGAATGTTTCAAAGAGCAAACACATATTCAGACGTGGACTCACAGGCTGAGTGGAAAAGCAGAGACGGACCCTCCGCAGGTGATGACGAGCGCCCCGGGAGCAGCGCGGGGTTCAGTGAAGAGCAACAGTCCGCGACCTGTCTGGACAAACACTCACACACATATAAAACCCTGCAGTGACACGCCGGTGCAGTCAACTAGGACCTCATTATCACCTGGCTCCGAAATGTACCGCTGACCATTCAGGAACAAAACACACCTGGTTCAGGCGCTGGTATCGGTTAAGGGTCATTGAGCGGGATCTGAACCACATCTCAAGCGACCAGAGGGTGTGTGTGTGTGTGTGTGTGTGTGTGTGTGTGTGTGCGCGGACCTGTGTGCATATATTTGAAAGCGAGCCTGCGTGTGAGGGCTAGCGTAAAGCTGCCCCTGCTATCGATACCCTCAGAGTGTCACACGCGCCTGACTGACCAGCTACAGGAAAGAGGAAATGAGAGGATTTGGAGTGTGACATTCGCGCCTGCGTTCGAGGGAGTGCGAGGCTCTGTGTTTGTGTGCGTTTGTGTTCGAGTGTAGGCCGTATTTCCCCGTCACTCTGTCAGGCTGCATGGGTCAACGAGTTGGTCTGTGCATAGTAGGGAAACAGGCAATCGAGCATTCACTCCGGAGGCTTCGCCTCACTGCGAGCGTTTGTGTCGGGCAGAGAAGGTGCGTGTGTGTGTGTGTGTGTGAGACGGAGAGGCAGCGGGTAACTCTAGTAGGTGAAACAAACTGAGAGGAAGTGGACGAGGATGAGGGCGGATGAAAGGGGAAGGAAGGGACAAGAAGAAACAGTGAGGAAAGGTGGAGAAAGGAGGGGAGATGAGCATAAAGGAGGTAAAGAAAATGTGGAGAATGGATCGCTTTAAAAACTCTCTGCCTCCGGACCAGGGACCAGACCAGCAAGCTGAACCTCGACGCAACAGAAAGGAGTTGATCTGAGTCACAGAAGTGACACTTCACCGACATCCTCTTGCATCAGCTTTGAACGGCTCAGTGGTCGAGGTAGCAATATTTAATTTTAATATCAGGTTACAATTTCAAAATAAACCTTGTTGACAAACAGTTCACAGAATATGACATATTATGACTTTTGCACTGTTCTTAATGTTTTAAACCGTCACAGTTTGGTTAGGTTTGGGAAAAGATCATCTTTTAAATAAGTATGTTCAGTCTTGTCACATACGTAACTTTCATTCTGTAATTTACAATGTGAATTTACTTACAAGACTGCCAAGAGGACGAGAGACGATGGAACTGACGCTGACGCAACACTCACTGGACCAAATGTAAACCGTATCTCTTTCCTGCATCTTCAAGTCCCAGTCATTGATACGCTGGATGAAAATAACATTCATACTCATCATGAGAATTCTTAATTATGTCATTTTTTTGCATGTCATGCGTCGACCGGGTAGCTGAGAGTGGGGGAATGACGGAGGAAAAGAGGGAGAAAGAAAGAAAGACAGGAACGCAACCGAGGTTCCCCAGCTGGACTCGAACCGGAGACGCTGCGGTTCATGATTGCTGCCTCGACCTCGAGGCCTCTGTGGCGTCTCTCAAGATGAGAAGTAATAACTCGGCACCGAAATTGGATGGAAAGTAATTGGAATGGGATTTGGACCATAAAAAGAAAAAGGTAGGAATAAATTCACTCGTCCGTCTCCTGCTAATTACAAACACCTGTCACACAGTAGCAACAGAACGGCGTCTTAAAAAAGCATTCTCGTGATTTTACTGCACAAACATTGTTCTTTAATTTTGATTGAGTGTGTCATTACTGGTGAATAAATCCTTCTTGAACAATTCCTCCCAATGACAACCTTCATTAAAGTGTTTTCCACATGAAACCCGAGTGTTGCTCTGATCCAAGCCGGTTTCAATCACTGCTTTTTTTTTCTTCTTTTTTTTTTACATTTTGGGACTTTGATGATTTTAGTCACAGATCTGAGCCTTGATATGTTTCCTCAAAGGTAAATTCTGCACACGGCAAACTTTAAAAACAGACATCGACGACTGCACAGCAAAGTGTTGGAAGTGTTTCGCAAAGGTGTGACTGTTTTTCACAAACCAACAGGAAGCTCTCGTCTTCTCTGAAAACAACCCGCGAGTCTGCTTCGGTGATTCATCGATGCAAAAGTGCAAAAGAAGTTACAGAATGCTTTTAAAAAGATTATTTATGAGGTGCAAACTGTGGGCTCACACAAGCCTAACGAAACATTTCCTTGCGATGAAATTATCAGAAGTGAAGTGCGCCAGAGAGGAATCTTAGACCTGCTGCATGGAGCCGTGTGGGCGCCTTTACAGCTATTTCAAGTCTTGTATAACTTTTGCACTCTTGACATTTTACGGATCGTTTGTGTGGGCGGAATCTGACCACGCAGCCAAAATGTAAAAGTTACAGAAAACGGTTATTAAAAATTAATAATGTGCCATAAAGTTGCAGCAATGTTTGATTTTCAGGGGTTTTTTTGTTTTGTTTTTGCATCTTGCCCGCACATGTTAAAGCTCAGAAATCAATACGGTTAGTCGCGTAACACTCACACGATATTTCTTCCTCAGCGAGAGGGCGAGGAAGAGAGAAGACGTCGCAAATTGGGAGCGACGGATAAAAGGTGAGAGCGAGAAAAAAAGGACGGACGGCAACCGGTGGAGAAGCAAGAGGGGAGAAAAGGTGGAGAAACAAAGAAAGCCGAAGAGAGTGAGCGGGTTTTCTTTGATGAATTGGTTCGGAATGAGAGCCGAGTGCTGCAGAGACCAGCGAAAACAAACCGGACCGAGGCGTTTATTTACACTCCGCTTCTCAATTAAATCAAATAGGCCACTTTAACGAGGCTGACATTTCAACAGCGTAATGAGGTACGGAGAGCTGAGGGTCCTTCTGCAGGATGTACGGCGAATGTGTGCGAGCGTGTGTGTGTGTGTTTGGATATACACATGTCCACATTTGCACATGAAAGCAAACAGGTCGTACACACAGTTTGGTGTATTTGTGTATACGGATCCACATGTGTTTATTCGTATCCTGCGGCGAGGCCCTCCGTCCTCCCGTCCCTTTGCCTCGTCCGTCTCCGCCGCTCCCTCCTTGGCAGCGCTTTTGTATAAACAGGACAATCTGGAAAGCTTCAGCGGGCCCCGGGAATGTTAACAGGCCGCATCGTAACATTACACCTACAGGAGTGTGTGGGTGTCTGTAAGTGTGAGCGAGGGAGGGAGAGAAAGAGACGGGAAGGTGGAGTGCGTGTGCTGGTGTAACGGGGCGAGAGAAAGAGATCGGCTCGATGGAGACAGAAGGATGGAAAGTGAAGGTTTGTGTGTGTGTGTGTGTGTGTGTGTGTGTGTGTGGAGGAATGCAGTGTGTCGGAGTGCAGGGAAACTCCCTCCGCGGTTAATGTTTTAAGCAGCTAATAAACTCTCGTGGCTGGAAAAGGATGAAACTTTATCCGCACCAGGTGAAAACCATTTCTCGCGCTTTCGTGTTTGGATGTGAGCGAACACACAGATTCCTGTGTGTGTGTGTGTGTGTACGTACATGCACACGCGCTGTGTTTATGTGTCTTCGTGTATGAGGGGTAAACGCTTAATTCACGGAGGAGGATCTCTGTGAACATTTGTGTTTTAACGCAGAGCAGAACTCGCGTTGAAAGGATCCATTAGACGTACGTCACCGCACCTTCACGCACACACGAGACGCCATGAAAAATAAGCTTCCATAATTGGACACGTGGCGTTCTTTCTCCTCAGCTTACAGAGGCCGGCGGTGTAAATCTGTGGATATCAAAAATGACTTTTTATGTGTGGAATAGAGGGCGACTTGGCTTTAAAGGTTTTTAAAGTAACAACAACCCAATCACCAGAACAAATGCTGGACATATCCGTAAACCAAGCGTACGTTCTTTAGGATCAGTTTTCTATTTTGTGTTGCAGCAACGCTTATGTTTAAGATCTGGTTAGGTTGAAGCAAGAAAACGACTCGGTCAGGGTGAAGAAAACACGTTTCGGCCACAAACACAGCTGGAGAGCTCGACTTCCCGTCAAAAATAGAATTTTTTTGTTGCACCTTGTATTCACGTACAAATTCTGAACATGTCTGTGGTTTCGAGGCAACATGGCTCGAGACAAACTCTTTAATTTGATCATCATCATCCAAAGTCAAGTGATTGCAGCATTTTTGCCTTCTCTGCAGCCTCTGTCAGAAAAGAATGTTTGTCGTGTTTATTCCAACAAATGGGAACGTTTCCCTTTCCACAAGCTGAGCGTGTTTACACGAGTTAGCAAAAGAAGAAAAGAAAAAGAAATCCATGGATGAAAAAAAACAAACACATCAAGCGTTTAGAAGTGCACAGAAGTTAAGAGCGACTCGGCAGTGACACGTATCGGAGTTAAAAAAAAAAAGAGGTTTAGTTTTATCTGGACACGTTGTTGTAAACGTACCTGTCAGGGTTTGTTTACGTGTTCCCTCCGCCTCTCGTCCTCTGGACTCTGTCTCCGTCCGAGTGTTTGCGATGAGAGCGCGTGAGAAGTCTTACAAAACGAGCGCGCGCGGCCACAACAGACGACAGATGACCCAGACCGCAGTGGAAACCTTCATTCCTTCCAGCCTCGGCATGAAGAAGGCAACATCATCAAACACACAAACACACAAACACACACAAGTTTCACATCCAAAGTCTAATTCTTCTGTCAAACTTTGCAGATTTTATCATATCGCAAGAAGAAAGCATAACACAAGACTGAGCTCATCTCTGCGTCCCTCTCTGTCTATAATTTTATCACATTACAACATTTATTCAAGTGACTAATGAGCAATTCACAATTGCCACAGAGCTTAAAAACGAAATGACACGGAGAATAATGTCACACTTTGCTTGTTAGCTTATTTGCATTTCGGAATCGGCTCACAAAGCAGAGCCGCGATGGACGCCACACTCCGGAAAATTAATTAAGTCCCTGTTGACTATAAAATGTTTCTCAGTGCCATCAGTGCTTTTAAACGCTTGTTGCAAATCCTCTCATGACCATAGAGTGTAAAACGCTCCTCCGCAGGGACGGTGTTTTGTAAGAGTATATATATGTGTGTGTGTGTGTGTGTGTGTGTGTGTGTGTGTGTGTGGCTGAACACTGATGAACATTATTTGAAAAGCCTTCTGGAGCTCACTCCCATTTCAAAATGCTTTTGGCCTCCGTGGATTAGTTCCATATCAGTTTCCGTGAGAAAAAAAGGTTGCGTCCACTGCCAAGCGCCCCTTTTTTTTCATCACAACACAAACCAAAAACGTGATTTGGCACAAGAAACGAGGCTTTGTCGCCAAATTCACCTAAACCTCCCCCTCCTCGTCGAGAAGTCCTTCCAAACCAAAGCACACACTCGCAGCTTACAGCTGATCCACATTAAGATCGTCAGCAGCGACGGTGCCCTGACCTCAAACACACTCTGATCCTTTTCTTCGTTTTCTTCCTCTTTGACTGATTGTTTTTCCCTTTAATTTGTCGTTTGCCGGGCTCGCATGTTCCAACGCCGCGACGACTTTCTCCCGATCTCCCTTTCACTCGTTCATACAAACGGACACACGCACAGAAATACAATAAATAGAATAAACACGCCAAAATCTCTTTCTTGCAGCGTCACAAATCTGGCTAGGTGCTGTTTTCTTCTTCCATTGCCGAACACATTGTCTGCTAAAATGGGATTTCACACCAATACATCCGCAATACATTTACTAAAGTTTTATAAACAATCGCAGAACACCGAGTGGTTTTGGAATGAAGATGATTTTTTTTTTTACGTTAAAGTATGAAAACTCAACATAATGTCGAACTGCCAAAAACAGCTCGAAAAAATAAAAAGAGCCTCTCAGGTCGTGTCGATTCACAAGGACGAGTTTACAAAAACACGCAATTCACGGTGATTCACAAAAGGTCACGAGGACCTTGTATGCTCTAATTTCCTTTCCAATTGAGCTGTGTGTGTTTTCTCTTCACATTCTGCCACAAAAAGAGCTTCACCTTGTCCTTTTTAAAAAAAAAATTGATACAACAGAAAACATGACATTAACAAACACAAGCACACAGACAAAAGACCCATTCGTCTCTGACAGGGTTTGGAAATGATGCTGTATGGTCTCATTAAATAAAGACGGAGCTTCCAGTTCTGAAAAACTCAGAAGTGCCTTAATCCTGCATTCGTTCTAATGGCCAGAGGGGGGCGACGACAGTGGTTGCATAAAGAAGTCCGATGGTGTGTAAGCTTATGAGAAAATGACTCTACTTCCAACTTGATTTAATACTTCAGTTGACAGTTTTCTGATGAGTTTATGGTCTCAATCGCAAGTTTCAAGTCTTCCTCAACACAGCGCGATGTTCATTCAGTACATTATGGTCCCATTTTGAGTAAAACACACAGAAATGTGTTTTAGGGCACAGCTACCTTGTGACTGACAAGACGCTACAGCAGCATGTCCTCAGGTTCTCCGTCAGAAATGATCAGGATATTCTCCAAAACCAAGATGGCAACTAAACTCGTGGCTTCAGAATGGAAGTCCACAAACCCACAGATCATGTGACGGCGGGCTCACACCTGTGAGCAGCATTACTCTTCTTAAACTTCCTGGAGAAAGATGGTTGATAGCTGTGTCTCATCCCCAGGTCGTCACATACATACAGTGGCAGGAGTTCACATTGTGGGTCCATAAGCCTCTGGTGCACATTCCTAACTGTACAAGCCTCCCATGACATTATTATCAGTCATTAAGGAGTTTGTGTCGTTGCTTCTGGGAAGTGACTGTGACACAAAAACTGTAGAACAAAGAGGAGACTGAGGCTTCCAGGAGGACAGCTGATTGAATTAAGCCGGCGGAGGCAGCGGGACTCTGAACTAACAGTGGAGATTCAGCCCACGTCTGGTCAGTGTGACCACAGTGTGTGTCGGAGGAAAGCAATCGCCCACCAAAATGTTAATAAACTCTACTTACATCACGCTGAGTGAATTTGTACCACATCATGTAATGTTGGCTTTTACAGTCTCTCTCTCTCTCACACACACACACAGAGTCTGAGAATGGAAACGACAGCTAATCCTCATCCTCTCGCACTCTTTATCCTTCTTCCCTCCTTTATCCATGTTAAACTCTCCCTCTCATCCCTCTCGCTTCCTCCAAACTGTCGCTCGTCTCCACAGGTCTCAAACTCGCTGCTGACATTTTGTACACTGTTTTACAAAACTTCACTGTTGCGTTGAGAGAACGGAGACTGAGACTTGAACGGATGCAGAAACGAGAGGACAGATGGAGGGGGAAGAAAGTGGGTGACATTTGGAGGTTCTGACCTGATAAACCCGCCTCCCTCTCGGCCTCGCCTGTTCACTTCCAGCCTCGCAGAGGATAAAACGGGCTTTAGGAGAGAATCTGTGCACCGGTTCTCCACGCCAGCATGCCGACACATGGCACTCCGTCACGAGAAGATCAACTTATGGCACCACCAACAAACTCTTATCAAGTGACTCAGACCAGAGCGAGTCGGCCATCTGGAGCACGGGAGCGTCGGAGCCATGAGGCCAAACTCTGAATCTGAACAGAACTTTGAGTTACCAACAAGACCGTAAACTCTCTGGTTCCAGAACAGGTGTTAGTTCAATCGACTGTGACTGTGTTGAATGTGTAAAACCACCAGTGATGGAGAGCTAATAGAAGTCACAGCAACTTGAATCCTTGACCGTGGCTAGCTGAGGTTTGCCGATTAGCTCACGGCTCAGTTAGCTGTGGAGTTAGGGGCCCTAAAGTTCTGCTGGACCGGGACCTCAAGAGGAAAGTGAGAGGAAACATGGCTGGACACCGAACTGGGACTGAACACAGCCTCCCAGACCACCTTCAGTACAAAAATGTCTTTTTTAAAATGTTTTTGCTCCTTTAAATGTAAATGATGGCATCTTTGATGGCATGGACAGCCTCCTCGCATCTTCAGGGTCCAACTTTGGTACGCAAACAAGTCCCAAAAACTGAAAAACCACTTCAGGTGAAACAAATACAACCTCCCACACATTAATAATGTCTGCTGGAGGTGCAGAACTGCTGAAGGAAAGACCTCAGTTAACGCAGTGACACTAGATCCTCAGCACAGTAAATGTTTTATGATATTAAAGCAGAGAAAAAGAAATCTAACCGCCACTAAAAGAAGCAAAGACGCCTCACGATTTCAGAATTGGCATTAAATTAAATCCACACTGTGATTCATTATGTCTGTCGCGTGAACATCTTAATAAAACTCATAAAAGGCAGAGGAGCCGATAACAGAACAAAGAAACATAAACAAGTGTGTAATATCCTCTTCACGCCACTTATCTTCCACGCTCCCATCATCTCCTCCTCTCTGTCCTCGCGTGTCCTCTCGGCTGAAACAAAAGCTCCTTTTTCCTCCTCGCTGTGTCTCCTCGAGTGTTTTGTTGTGCAATGTTTGGGAACAATCATTCTTCCATTTTTAACACAAATTTATCCCCATTCAGTTTTATTTTTATGCCGTCTTGTCTCCTTACAAAACAAGAGATGTTTTATGTTACCGCCCTGCGTAGAAACGAACTCAGTGATCTTTAAGACCACGAGAGGGGAGAGGGACATCCTGTACCGAGTGTTTAAACAGACATTTACTTTATATTTGTGTTGTACGTTTACACCCGCTCATCTTTCCTTCTCCGATCCGTCTCTCGCTTCTTTTCCCTCCAGCGATTTTAGCGCAAATCCTCCTCAACCACAGACTCTATTAGCTCGGACAGGGACTGTGTAAAGAGGGAGATGTATTTTGGGAAGATTATAATTGCTCATGTCATGCTGGTCCAATCCCTGTGACTGACTGATCCTGACTGTTTTTATCTGTGTGTGTGTGTGTGTGTGTGTGTGTGTGGGCTGAAAGCTCCCCACGCTTAAAATTAGGGGTTGGCTGACTATTGGGGCCGATATTCAGTATTTTTCCCAATTATCGCTATTGGTGATTTTTCAGTCCAGATTGCTGATAAAAGAAACTTTTGAATTTAAAAATGTGCTGCCTGTAAACACTGAATACTCTGAATCTGCAAAGTAACTAAAAGTATCAAATCAATGTAAGTGTAGCAGTAGCAGAACATGGAAATACTCAAGTAAAGTACCTCAAAATTGTACATCAGTGAATTGTACTTATTGCATCACTGGTTGTTCCAAATTATGACACAGAGGTTTTCATTTTTACTGCAAATGAATATCTGTCCCCAATAATCAGTTCTCAGTCTTCTTGTTTTGTAATATTCGGTCGTCCCGACTTAAAATAGCTATATTCAATCATGTAACTTAGTAACCTCTTCTCACTCTTTATACTATCGGACTGGAGGGGTGACAAACTTTGCCACGTATGTCCGCCGACCAGGCTGCTTTATTCTTATGTGTTGGGAGTGAGAACAAGCTGCTTGAACTCTTGGTTTGGGTCTGAAAACAACAAGATACAAATCACACGACCAAATCTGTGACCAGCTCTTGTTGTTTAAGATGCACTGTGGGTAATGTTTGTATTTTGTTTAAATTCAATGTTATAGGAACTATTAGGAAAGAAACGTAATCAGTTATTGGTTTTTATAGATTTTCATTATGATTCTGTGTATCTTTGTGTTTTGTGTGTGTGACTTTAATTAGCATCTCTCCATGAAGGCCTTTTTAAATGTTCTCTATTAATATAATAAATTGACTCGACGAGTCTCATAATTAGCACGGCTGTTTACTTTCTGTATGATTAGCTTTTCCTTTTCCAGCTCATTCTGTTGTAATTATTTTAGAAGACAAAATATTATAAACCCAAAAAATAATAATGTTATCAATAGTCAATTGTCAAAACAATGGCAGTGCTGTCACGGCGGCTGACTGACAGCTCCACAGCTGGTTCCCTCCTCTAATTGAAATGTCACGATAGCCTGCGCGCCAAATTTACTTCTTGACCGCCGAGTCAATGAAGTCTTCTTCCGACTCCGCTGGAAACTTTCTGGGACACGTTTAGCAATTATGGAAAATTAAGCCATTTTCTTTTATTATTTTCCTCGAATGATTACAGCAGCAAAAAAAAAACCCAAAACAAAACCAAAAAAACAGATGAAACAAAACGACATTTTCTAACAAGGTCGGAGAAAACTTTAGAAAGACAAACGAGACAATGAAGAGACAAACATTAAAGGCTGATGGGAAACGCAGATACAAAGAGACGAGAGAATGATATTAATGAAAAGACGAGCGGGAGTCTGTTTGGTGGTTTGTAACATCGCGGCGGAGGAAAAGGGGGGAGAAGATGAAAGAAGAGCAGACAATTACTGAGGTGAAGAAAGCGACGTCATTTTCTCTTTCAGAGAGAAGGCGGCAGTCGCCCGGTGAGTCTGATGGGTGTCATCTCTCCTTTTATCAGCTCCTGCTAACACAATAAATACTGCTGCGGTGGAGAAATGTGTGTTTACTGGAGAGGACGGACGACGGCGCAGGTGTTGGATGGTGTGAGTTGTAAAGTACGAACCTTGAGAGGACAAAAACTCAGTTGACACTCGAAGCTCCACAAAAGAGTTGAAACTGAGACCTTCTTGCTGAAAGCCTCAGTGCAGCTGGTGGTGTCAGACCTTAGTGAGATCACTAAACTGTTCAAAACCGACTGATGAGGCGTTTTTCAGTTAGTGGTGACATCACAGGTGTAAACCCGCCATGACATCACATGTCTCCCTGTGGACTACGGCAGTCACCATCTTGGTTTTATGGGCGGCGGAAGTGACCATATATGGATTTTAACTCGATGAAGCTCTGTGATAGCGACATGTCAATCACAGGGAAGCCACGCCCTAAATCAAACCCTGCGTTATCGTCTACTTCACTCTAAATGGGACCATCATTTACTAAATGAACATCATGATGTCGTTAAGAAGACCTGAAACTACAGACTAGACAGATTTTCTCGAGTAAACAACAGTTACTATCTCGCGATCATGACACAAATGAAACTCGTGATCTCAAGAAAACAAAATTGTACTCATTATAACGGAAAAACAGAGGAAATAATATGTTCCACCCGAGACCGTTTAGCAGAACCAGCTGTGAGTGTGGAACCGAAACTATCTTTGAAGTTGAGTTTCAGTTTAAAGCACGGCTGTCCTGGCTGGTCTGTGGGCTGATGTCGGCACACCGCAAGATTCAATCTGGGCCGCAAGAGGTTTCAAGGGAAATTGTAATATAAATCACTGTTCATGCTGTTTAATGTTCTTTAATTAATAACTATTATTCATAATCTGAGCGCAGCCGGCAAAGTGACACAGCAGGAAGTCAGTCAATTAAGGAAACTTTGGATCCAAAAACCATTTGGCTTCTTAAAAATACAACAGGTGTTTGCTTTGGTTCAGTTTTGGCCCTCCAACAGAAACAAGTCTGAGAGCTCCCGGTTTAAAGAAATAACTGCCTTATTAAAACATAAATACAAAAATTATAATTCAGACTGAAATATCTTCAGGTGTACAGCTACTTCAGCTGCTCCACATGGAGAGAGCTACAGCTCAACACGTTTGTGTTCAGGTGACAAACAGTGTTTTTAGCAGCTGATGAGTTTGTTTTGTGTTCACAGGTTGGCCGACTGTTCATACCTGAGTTCTGTTTGTGTTCGATTTCCAGGCTGCTCTCTTCAGTCCTGGAAGTCCAACGTTGAACTTGCATCATGAGACAATGCTAGCAAGCCAACGTATACAGCAGCACACACACACACACACACACTCAACAAGTAAACCCAGTGTCTCTTGGATCTGTCGCACAAAGCCAGTCACACTCATCTCTCCAGCAGCCTGGAGGATCCAGCGAGTGAGAAAGCAGGAGTATCTGTGCTAGCAAGATGCCTCAAGGTTACCTCTGGGCTGCACTGTGTGTGTGTGTGTGTGTGTGTGTGTGTAGGAAACAGCTGCCAGTGGAGTTTACCACTAGTCATTACTGCGCACCGGGGACAGAGGAAATGTAATTTTTACACACAAATACTTAATAGGACACACTCACAGCGTTCTTAATGTACTGTCCATGACCCTGTCAGGATGTGAAGCTCGGGACTGACACACACACACACACACACACACACACACACACACACACACACACACACACACACACACACACACACACACACTTCCACTTCTTCTCTTTTTGCTTTCTGTAGGTGGTTAGTTTGTTGTCCACACAGTCCCACAGTTGAGGTGAAGTGGAGGCCACATTTTAAAGGTTTCATTTACATGAGAACAGATTCTCAACCCGAGTGTCACAACCTGCAAAAAAGGTTGTGAGAGGTTTAAAATGAGTGCAAAGAGGAAAGGAAACAGTCATTTTTATACACTTTTAAACACAACTTCTGATGATTCCAGCTCAAAGAAAATAATGACAATATTAATAATAACTGAATAACTTCTTCGGTCTTTGAACTGGTCTCAGTCTGATGACATATAAACACAAAAATAGACCATCTGTGGCTTTGTTTATAAGATTACAAGTCAAAAATGCAGCACTAGAATGTGAATCTGCAGTTTTCACACAAGCCTGACTCACTATATCACCATTAATTAAGCTAAAACACTTTCCTAAAAAAGGGAAGAAAATAGCACTGACTGGTCTAAAATGTGCGAGACGTGAGGCTCCACTTTCCTGTATTCCTCTGAAGTGCACACAAAGTGCTGAATGGGACAATCAAATCTGATGACTTAATGGAAATCTGACATATGACCTTGCGTATAACTTCTGCATATAAATGCTGATTTATACAGTATTGAATTGCACCATCAGTTTCAGTCAATGATGACACAAACTCACTGGCGTTTTCAGAGACAACAACAAACCCTGTGGTAAATTTGTGATAACAAGATTAAACGGATGTGCCAGAATAAATGTTTGCCAAGTAAATTTCTGCAGAATTACGGATAGGTTAAAAGTTTACTATTTGTTGATGGTTTCAACTTGACATTTGTTTAGATTAAATCTTAAATGTTTGTCTTGTCACAGTGTTGCACTTATGCTCTGGTTAGGCTTAGACAAAGAAAACACTTGGTTAGGGTTAGCAAAACATCATTTTTAGTTAAAATACCTGATTTGGTCACCACACACACAGCTGGAGATGTCCAGTGGTTACGTTAAAGACTTTTGTGTTTCGTCTCCACAAGCACAGCTGGAAATGTTCAGAGGTCTTGTGAAATACACCGAATACTCTCATCACAAACACAGCTCAATGTTTCCTGAGGTCTCCTCAGAATTAACTTTTTTATTCTCCACAAAGACAGCTGGAGATGTCCTGAGGTCTTCTTAAAAACAATCTTTTTTGCCCTCACAAAAAAAGGAGTGGAGATGTTCCGAAGTCTGGTTAAAAACGTCTGTTCCTCTCTCCACAAACTCGGTTGCATATCACTTGAGGTCTCGTTAAAAATAACGGTTTCTGTCTCCACAAACACAGATGGAAATGTTAAGAGGTCTTCTTAAATACACCAGGTTTTCTCATCACAAACACGGCTCAGTATTTCCTTAAGTCTCCTTAAAATTAACTTTTTTTCTCTACAGGAATAGCTGGAGATGTATTGAAGCCTCGTTAAAAACACCCGTTCTTGTCTCCACAAACATGGCTCGAGACGTACCGAGGTCTTCTTAGAAATATCCAGTGGTGTCACACTTTGAAATGACAAAACAAAGAGCCGAACCACCATCCTGTTCACCTCCTGACTCGAAAGGCAGATAACACATTTGTACTGGAAACATGATATGACACGTTTTGTTCACATGTCAATATGGTCTGTCGCCTATGACACGTACATGTTCAAACGTATCCGTTGTCTTCAGAAACATTAACTGCAGACATTTTATCCTGGTGACTGGGCTGGTGTTGTGTGTCACCCTTGAATCCACAGCCATGTAAAAAAAAAAAAA
>CAEMYA010000051.1:865392-887892 GCA_903131615.1 Diplodus sargus
ACACACACACACACACACACACAAACACAAACAGAGACACACACAGACACACAGACACACACACACACACACAGCTGTGGTAATCCAGTCCAGTCCTGTTAATAGATATCGATGTCCTGTGCCCAGTGGATAGCGAGTACACAAACATGTGTCGTCCACATAGCTCACATTATCAGGTATTACATTTTATCTCTCTGTCTTTCTGTCTCTTCATCCGTCTGCGTTCGTTTCTCATCCTTTCTCGATCCGACTCATTTTACTTTCAGCGTGTCAGTGTCTTTCCTATAAAGGTGTTTTTAAGTTTATTTTTTATCTTTTTAATTACACTTAACTTTATTCTTGACATTGCACCGTGTTTTTGCACAGCTCTATTTGTATGTACGAATTGCTTATTTAAACTTTATATTCATTGATGTTTTATGGTTTTAATCATCCACTGTTATTATTTTTAATTCTCTTTTATTACTTTGTAGTTTATCATTGTGTTTTTGTGTTTATTTTGGCAATGATAAGTGCTATTAAAATAAAGTTATTACGATTATATAATTAATGTTTTATTCTTTTAACATTTTTTTTATTCAAAATAACTATCATGTGTAGTATTTCAGAAATATTACTCATATTTTATCGCTGTCTTGTGTGCATTAGTCTTTAAATACGTTTTTGTTTTTAATATCCCACGTTTTTGTCACTTGTGAAGCACTTTGAACGGTGCTAAATATAATCAGATTGATATTTTTGTATTTGTATTAATGCATGTTACGTGTGTGCATATATTAATAAAGTCGGCACCATTTGGGATATTGATGTACTTCAAACTAATGTGTAGTGAAGCATGTACTTGTTAAAATGTGCTCACATGTAACTCTCACTGAGTGTCATAACGACACTTATGATTGATATGCATAATTGAGTGGGTGGAGCTCCGCAGCCTCCAGCCAATCACAAAGGTGACCTGTCGCCTGTTGCCTGGAGATAATGTTAATATGGACACGACCGCAGAGACACACACACGCAGATTTGAACATGAACACTTGCAGAGAGCGAGCACACACTCATGGCGCGCTGGTGGTCTCCGTGATGACGCCTGTGTGTGTCAATTTGGGTGGTCAGCAGTGGAAAGTGTCTAACTGACTACATGCCCGTCATGTTTGGGATGTCTGCTGCTGCCCCGCCTGGCTCCATATCTGCCGTGAGAGTGTGTTTGAGCAAGCGCACACACACACACACGCACACACACACACACACAAACGCACACACAGACACACACCGCATTTTTGCTTCTCTGTCAACCTATCTGTCGTCTGTCTCCTGCTTTTTTGACTTATTCAGCTACAATTATTGTAAGTCGCTCACTGGGTGAGTATATCGGCTACATGTCTCAAATGTCTCCCTTCCTGATAGCCGCAGCCGTTTTGTCTGCGTCTCTCCAGCTGGAAAGCCTACCACCAACGCGTCAAGTCGGCCAGCTGCCCCGTCTGTCCATGTGTCTGACTGCCTCTCTGTCTCTCTCTTAAGATGGTTTACGGCTACACGTCTGCCTGCCAGCCGATCCGCATGGCCTGCTACCCATCTCTGTATACCTGTGCCCATATCAGCCGGTCAATCCGTCACTCAGCATTCTGCTCCTCCAGCCACATCAATGTCACCAAGGCAGAGATAAGAGCGGCTGAGAGGTGACGGGGAGGTGAAGAAGGCATGACAGAGAGGGGACAGAGGGAGATAAGATGGAAAGGAAGGAGGGGAGGGAAGGAGAGGTGTAGCGGGAGGTATGAGGGGGAGATGAAGATAAGACAAAGATAAGAGGAGGAGGGGAGAGGTGTGAAGAAGAGGCAGTAAGAAAAAGTTACCATCAGTAAAGTTTACAGTTAATTAAAAGTCATCAGCAGCTCGTGTGAACAAACTTTACGGAACTATGGCCTGTGTTTTAAACAGGAACAATTCACATTAACCAACATGTAATCTGTTAAAGATGGGAAAGAGAATAAATGTGGGAAGAGAGAGAATATAAAAATACATAATGAAGAAAAATGAAACAAGATGGACCAGGTCAGCTGCCAGTATAAAATGTTGGCAGTTGTACAAACCATATCGACCTTTCTACTACACATTCCTATAATGTGCACATTACATATCCATGATCTGACTCTCATACCAGGAGTCAACCTAGATAATCCAGCGATCGCAGTTCACGCCTGCATTTCAACGCTCTGAGTTTGCGCGAGGCTTTTCAACATTTGTAAGTGAGAAACCACAAGATATCTTTAAGGAGGCCTTGGGGAAATTTTCAGACATGTTTGTGGCGACCACACAGGTATTTTTAAGCCAAAACGTGATCACAACTGCAACATAAAGAAATGTTGAGTTTCATCATATCTGTGTTTTAATTTAAACGTTCATTGCCAACATTTATTTTATTGATTGGTTTGGATGAGGATAAAAAGGCCGAAGGAATGACAGGCTGGTATTCCTTCCATCATTTTAGAAGACAATCCGGTGGATCAGACACCTAAAATGATCAACTTTGTTTCCATGTCATGACTATGTTCAACTCTGTGATCTTTCAGTGGTTACAGTTATAAACCAATGCAAATGCTGGTGCTGCTCTGACTAAAGAATTTGTTCTTCTCGGTTGGGGTGCTTGGATTTCAATGGGATCTCCAAACCTCTGTCACCGCCTTAAGGGAATGTAACAGATCTAATGGAAGTTGAATGGGAAAACATATGGAAAATGTTAGATCAGTTTATTGGAGTTTGGGGGTTTAACAGGTGCTGGATAAAGCTGGAAATATTCTAAAAAGCAAAAACAAAACAAGAATCACACATGCAAGTAGTAAAGAGAAAATAATTGGAGCCAAATCTCGATTTTGCTTTTTGCCGTTTAAATTTTACATTATCCTAAAGCCAGAACAAGTCAGAACAACGAGGCTCTGTAAATGCAACGGACATTTTTCAGACAAAACGGATTAATCCTGGAGTCAAGGCAAAAATGAACCAGACGGATCAATTGATAATGAAAAAATAATCATTAGTTGCAGCCTTAGAATCTTCTGAGAGTTTCCATATTGGAAACAGAGTGGAAATCCAGCAGGGATCTTCAGGGAATTCACTGTAAATCCGGTGGCAAGTTTGGAATTTCTCCCTCCAGGAACCCAGTCAGCACTGCACAGCAGCTGGGGATTATGGGGTAATGAGGATGGAACCCATTACTGGCACACACACACACACACACACACACACACACACACACACACACACACACACACACACACAGACACAGACACACAGACACACAGTGTAAACCTTAGTTTAAATACAGTGCTAGTTCCTAATCACCCCCTTCCAAACCCCACGTACTCTGGAGGAGGCAAATTGGCACACAGCTGGAGAGGAGTTAAGACCAAATGAGGAGGCTGATGGTCTGTGTGTGTGTGTGTGTGTGTGTGTGTGTGTGTGTGTGTGTGTGTGTGTGTGCGTGTGTGTGTGTGAGAGAGAGAAAGAAACACAGAGAAAGATAAAAACAGATGTAATGAATGAGAACAGCTTCCTGGCACATGCAACAACTAGTTTAACATAATTGAGAGAGTAATCAAAGCAAAATGAAAGAATTGAAAACATCCCTGGCAGAGCAGAAAACGGCTCAGTGTGGGGGGGAAATCCAGCTACCTGCTCACGGATGACTTCTTTCAACGTAGATAGTGCATAGGTTAGATATCTGAAAAGGATAATTGGAAAGTTTTCTCCCCATGTGTGACAGTAATTGAGAGTAATGTGAGCCTTTCTAATTTCCTGGTATTTAAGGGATTTCAGATGGATTTTGGGGGAAACAACGAGTTGTTCTATGTCCTCAGCACCTGCCCCTCTCTCTCATAAACACACTTTCACTTACTCTTTCTAAAAGGGGCTGGATACAGCTGTTATGCTAGTGTGAACACACACACACACGCGCACACACACACAGACACATTCTCACACGCATTCACAGCCATCTATCATCCCGGCCTGTCTCAGAGAGACACAAATACCTTTAAGAAAGAAAAAGAGACAAGACGCGGCGGTGTGACACAACACATTAAAAAACTCCTGAGAGCCAATGACAGCCGCGTGTCAGATGGATCGTCTCAATAAAACACTGACGCACAAACACCAACAACACCGCTTCAAAATGAAGAAGAGACGAAAAGTTCCAGATGAGGAGAGGGCGGCTCGGAGAAGGTGAGAGACAGAGCGAAGAGTGATATGAAACGACGGGGAGAGAAAAACTACTGCGGCATTAATGCAGTTATTTTTTTATGAGTCTTCACGGCGCCCACCTTGTGTTGGCATCCATTTAAAAGTGATTTTAGGCTCGAGCTTGGGAGAGCACTTCATATATTCAAATTGCATTCAACAGTGTCAGATTCTTTGTCAATGAGAGTCACGATATTTTGACAGCGTGGTAATAAAACAGATTAATAGCTCAAATTGTTCCACAACTGCTGTCGTAATGTCATTTGGCGAGCCGCGGTGAAAATGGAGCGGCTGCGTTATAACGTCCCCCGAGTTAAAACTAAGTTTAGCTCAGCTCCATCTTCTTAATGCGATACTTCATTATGAAGCTTTAATCACAGAGGCATCCCAGTCCAAACAATGAGGCAATATAAGCTTAAGTGAGAAATAATGAAGGCTGGATAAATATTTCATCTTCTATCTGAGGATGGGGAGGAAAAAAGTGAGGAAAGTCTGTTAAAGGGAAGACTTCACTGGAATGAAAATGAAACCCGCGTCACATCACGTTTTCTTCTTTTAGCAAATTACATTTAATGTTGGTTTTGAACTGCTTAGTAAATCAAGTTAAGTTTAGTACATTGATATACGGCAGATTTGAGCATAAAATGATATTACAACACAAGTTATGAAAGATAATCATCAAAATCATGTGGGGAAATTTAAAACTAAGTTTGCCAAGGAATGAAAAGAAGACCTAATTCATGTTTAATGGAAGTGAGAGTAGTTCAAGTGTCTTCATAGAGCTGCAACAAACAACTATCAATCTACAACTATTGTATACAAATAAAAATGTTCTTAAATGTCAGGATTTTCTGCTTTTCTTGGTCCTGTATGATTGTAAATAAAGAGATGTTGGGCTTTGGACTGTTGGTCGGACAAAACTTGGTTGGGCTCTGGGAAATTATGATGAGCATTGTTATTATTTTTGAGACATTTTATTGAGCGGTTTATCATGAAAATATAAAGCAGATTAATGGATATGAAAATCTAGAATGGCATCCAGTAGGCCTGACAGTCCCCTTAAATTCAATCAAGGCTTATCTAACGTCAAACTCGATAGTTCTGTACCACTCTAACTTTTAAGCCACCCGCAACTGCTTTGCCATAATTTAAGATTATCAGACCTAGTGCTACTCATTCATAGATACCTGCCACGTAAATATGCCAGATCAAGATTGATGCATTATTCCCTGAGAATGAAATGAAAATGTCATAAATGCCTTATCTCTCAATGTTAAAGAAAGGGAGAATAAAACATTCCTAGATCTGTCCTGTTATCAAAAGGTAAAGGAGACACACTTTTAGCCTAAGTTTTGTGAAAATCCATTCAGTAGTTCCTGTATCATCCATCCAACCAACGAACAAATCAGCCTCTTGGAAATCAGGTGTTGCTTATGAACATGCATATTTATGCTGCTTCAAAATCCAATTATATCATCCGAACCTCCTGAGATGTAATTATGAAGTTTCTGCCATGTATAGATTGTTACTATGTGTGCAAAGTATCCGCATACAGAAACACACACACCACCATGAGTACACAACGCCCTGTGTGCAATGTACCAACAGTGGTGGCAAAGATCACGATAACTTAAATCGTTGGTGTCCAGAGACGTCAGTCAGGCAGATCACCAGGATTTTCAGGCTTTAAGCAGAGAGTGAGGGCTTTCTGTGTGACTGGCAGTTGTCTTTGTTTGACTTAGTTAAACCACACCGCTCAGGTACAGTATAAGACATCTGGGACTGCATTAACTGTGAGTATAGTGAGAAAACAAACTCTTAACAGAACAGAGCCAAGTCATTAAGACTGACGCCTGAAGCAGCAGTGAGAGTCTTTTCTGTTTTATTAGGGGAAGGCCAATGAGACACTAAGCTGTTTTCCTACTTATGGTTAAGTGGTTACATACTGTGTGTCTGAGTGCATATATGTGTGTGTGTGTGTGTGTGTGTGTGTGTCAGAGATGGTATTCTGTTGGTTCAGCTGTCAGTGTGGTTTGCGTTGGTCCTTGGTGTGTGTGTGTGTGTGTGTGTGTGTTCGAGACCGCTAAACCTCCCTCGACTCCTGACCCCTTAAAGTCACATGATATTCCATCAGTTCCCACCAAACACTTAGAAGGTGGGGTCAAAGGCTAAGGAAGGGTATTATCAACCAGGATTAGGGGGGCATACCAAATCCAAATACATAGACATAACATTCAAACCCTCAACACCATTTGGTAGAGATAACAACCATTTGGTCGAAGACTGGAGCGCTGATAACCTGCGACAGGACAATGCTGACTTAATGTTTTGATTTTCATTGACATCACTAATAAGACACTTAATGGATTTGAGGGTCTTACAGTACTAGCCATGTTTTGGCTTTTGTAATTTAGACTGTTTTTTATTTTTATTTTAGAAAGAATAAACTGACCATTCAGCCGGTGCCCCCCTTGTTGTGGTTGCTACACCTGTCAAGACCTCCAATATGGCACCTCACGTATGGACATTATGCATATTTACAATGATCAGTTTCAGTTTATCTTTAAAAATTCAAACAGTTTTTATGAAACAATGGGCCTGTAATTTTACCCAGTAGTAAACAAAAGCAGCCGTAGCCAGCTGTTGTGACCTAATGTTCATGTTAATGTGTGTGTTGGTTGAGGACTTTGCCTCTGGCTGAGTTTTAAATGTTTCCAGCTGAGTTGTTAGAAATGGATCTTAACTGTGCTCATGATGGCTGTGTACAAAAGACTAAGGCTGAAAGCTGACAGGGTATAGAAAGCTGGCCCCTTTAGTATGGCAGGGTTAAGGCCTAAGTAAGAATGTCATTCAAATGTTACTAGTTCCATTGCAATCCGTGAACAAAAACAGACATGGACAAGCAACACACCAGAGAGATTAATGTTTTAAAATCCATATATTTTTTTGTTTGTTTTGCTTTTAAAGAGAATATAATTTGAGGACAAGGAATATCTGACAACTTTGGCAAAAGTATGAGTATCTACAGTAAGTTTGACTGGAGTTGCTTGAGTCTAACATTCCCCAAACCAAATTCAGGAGCAGCACAGGGCTGCTACTGTTCATGTAAACACTGAACTCTACAGTAGCACTTTGGCTCCCAGACAGCTGATTTTCCAGTATCCCAGTAAGTGTATTTTGTGGCTAAACGTGTAAGGGGCTGACACCAGTCCTTCATCCAAGTTTCAAGGAAATAAATTCAGTAGATTGTGTGTGATTGTGCTGACAAACCACCCATCTAACTTAGCACGAAACAGCGAAGTGGACACAGGTGAAGGCATAACCGTAAACAGAATACTGCACACATTTGAGTCAAATCTAGTTGGTTAGACTGGTTGAATGAAGGGTTAAGAGCTGCAGAAAGATTCAATGGTGTTTCATTTGGAATTATTAAATTTAGAATAAAGATGCAATCCCCCAATTCCCCCTTTTTTTCCCTCGTATTAATTTTATGTTTTGGACTACGTGCCAAAGATATAATTACTGAGGACTTCAGGGCATCAGTGAGTTTTGAGGCAAAGAGCAACCCACTAAAGGATACAATCTTCATCGGTATTCCTTAAAACAACCAAAGAGCAAAGGACAGAGAGAAGGCAGATGAATGCAAAGAGAATAGGAAGTTAGCATAAACAGGAGATGAAAAGATGTGACCGCAGAGGGCTGAGCCAGACAGGAGGAGGAGGAGGAGGATGGAAAAAGACAAGGGCTGTGTCCAAAATCCCTTCTTATTTATCACATAGTGCAAACATTTACTATCTGAAAATCTATCCAATTTACGGTGCCAATAAAATGGAGCAAAACAGCAGTATCGATGCTTTCTGCCAACATTCCTCAAATTAAATGCCCTGCATTTTTGGATACAAAGATTACTGTTGTGTGTCTCTACAGCTGCTAGTGTTGATGCCAAATTATGATAATTAATGTCTGATATCTCAATTAACTGCTGAGTAAGATACTGATTCAACATTTTATATGGAATTAAGAATGAGTCACAAAGCATCTGACTATCTTACAGAATCAGAATCCAGCAAACAAACTAGGAAATGTGTGTGTCAAAACAGCCAGGGACAATACAATATAACAATAAACAATAATAATAGTGAAAAATAAACAATATGATAAAAATGGAAGACGAAGAACTGGAGCAAGAAGAAGAGCGAGAGCTGATATTCATACCCTGTCTGACTCCCCGTGCCTAAAACTCACCCACCCAGCGAACGAAAGCAACCACTCAGAAGCAGAGTAGGTTGGGCCTTGCCAAGAAAAGCAGTGGGCTCACAATAACACTGCGGACACAGCCCATGATCAGGAGAAGAAATGCAGAGAGGGAGAAACCTGGCTTGTCTCTTAATATTGAGATGTAGACATGGAACAGAAGGGTGTTCATAAATCAGCTATATCCAGAGAAGCCATTAAGCTCTGAAGTAGTAAAAAAGATTCTGACAGGGTTCTGACAGTTTGGTGAAAAAGGAGACAATGGGGAAAAAAGTTGAGAGGGAAGACAGTAAGGTGGAGCAAAATGAAGAAGGAAGAAGAGAGAGCGAGTTTTACATTTGAAAGCTGCAGAAGAGGAAGAAGAAGAAGAAGAAGAAGAAGAAATGACAAATAAGGCTACAAGTAAGAGAGATGGAGGCTCCCTGATGAATGTCTTGTGAGTGAGCCTGAGAAGAAAAAGACATGAAAGAAGGAGAAGGAAGAAAGGAGCAGAAAATGAGAAGGGAGGGACAACAAAGAAAAAGTAATGGTGGGGAGGGGGGGAAGAATGGAGAAGAGGAGAGGAAAAAAGGCAGAGAAACAAGTGGTGCCCTCCAGAGAACTGGCATGCTGAAGGTCAGCATCTGCTGAGAATAATGGGCCCTACTTTAGAGGAACGTGCACGAGCGTACACGCACGGACACGCACACACACACAGGCCCGGATGCTTACTCATACAGTTCACGTCCCAATGAAACTAAACACCTTTCAGGGGCTCCTATATGTCTTTGTCAATAAAGTTCTGTCAAATATGATTAATCCACCTGGATATCATGAATTACAAAACTGACCAGTCCAGGAAACTAACGTGATTACATTCCCTCGTGTATGTAAGCGTGTGAGTGTGTGTGTGTCAGGGTATGAATGTGAATGTGTGAGGCTGCATTAATACAGGGTGCTCGTATTAAAAGAAAACAGCCAAAGTGTTCCAAAGAAAGAAAAAAAAAGCCAGAATGAGATGAAAATGACCACAGGAGGATTAAAAAAAAAAGGATATTAGAGAACGAATGAAAGAGTACAGTAATACGGTAAGTACTTAAGTGAAAAGTAAGAGAAAAAGGCTACTGCCAGAAAGAGAGAGAATCAAATCAGAGAACAAAAAGGTAAAAGAAAAGAAAGAAAAAAGTCAGAGAATGAAAAGAGAAACAGTACAGAAAGAAAATGAGATGGGAGAAAGACAGTGGAGAAACCCATTAGAGGAAAGTGAGAGGAACTGAGGGATGAGGGCCTTCCAGATGGTGGGAGACTGTTGCCGCGGAAACACAGAGAGGGCAGAACAATGGGGATTTGGAGTGGTGTTTCGCATCCCATCATAATACGGCCATGCCATTTGGAAACTGAGCAATGAAGCTACAGCCAAAAAGAGGAAGAAAAAAAACAAAAAACTGCAGGGACAGAAAATTCGCTGCAGGCAGCTACATAAAAAATAGATCTCTGATCAACATTACACATGAGAGATGACACATCAGCTAACGTATAAACATGTTTCATACGACCATATTATGAGTCAAAGGTCTAATTAGTTAGTGAATTGTGGAGAGACATTCTAAGCTCGTCAACCGCTGATGCCTGGAGTTTCCTGATTCGTCAAAAGACTATTTGGTTTGGTGGCTGACCCGAATGAAACTCAACAATCTACTATCATACAAAAAGGACCTTCAAATATCCTTCAAATCTGATGCTCATTCGTTTCTAACTCGTTATCCATGCATTTTCTCTCTCACTTTGCCTGTCACTCATTAAATCTACTGTCCAAAAAGCATTCAAAGCATGTTGACGTTGACCTATCACGCTGATCTTTTTCTCAAAGTAGATGGCAGGAGTCCAACTTTGAGCTCCTTGTGTCATCAGCCAAAGATGATAGAAACTTTTGTCGACAAAACGTCTGACAAAAACACTCTGGGCTTCAGTACCAGACTCTGCAACTGGTTACTGGACTTCCTCACAAACAGACCCCAGAGAGAATGGATTGGCAGTCGCGCCTCCTCTACTTCAGTGCTCTCCACCGGAGCCCCCCAAGGCTGTGAGCTTAGCCCCCTTCCTGTTCACACTGTAGATGCATGACTGCCCCCAGACAACAGGAGAACTCTACTGTGAAGTATGCAGACCATCATCAGCCGCACTATAATCAATGATGACGGGAGGAAATTGACAATCTTGCAGAGTGTGGCAGAGAACAATCTGTTGCTCAACATCAGCAAAACCAAAGAGATGATGATTTCGGAAAAAAGATACACAACCCTGTCTACAACAGTAGAGCTGAGGTGGAGCAGGTGAACAGTTTAAGATTCCTGGAAAATAACACACACACACACACATATATATATATATATATATATATATATATATATATATATATATATATATGACTACAACTATATATCTCCACATGCTTTAATATGAGAGAAAATGATAACCCTTTTGCAGGGTGAACCTCTAGAAATTGGCAACATCAAAGAAAGCCATAAGTCATGTTAAATGGTGCAAACCAAGATGCAAGCCATATCAACTTTTAGATAGTTGAATGCGCACCAGCCATAAAGACAGATTGATCACATTGGCAGTGAATTGGCTGCACCTTGTAAAGTACCTTAATGGGTCATGTTCATCTATACCAGCTGAAATGATTCAAACTGAGGATGACATTTAGTTATGGCAGTAGCATTCATACCTACTTAAAGGCAGTGTAGTGGTTGACTTCCTGAAACATCACGAAATCCATTACAGATATATCCCATTCATGATGGCTACCATTATTTCACATCTTGAGCCAATATACTCCCCCCACAGCCAGATGTAATAGTTTCAAGCTGGGGACATTTTGCTCTGAGCATGACCACAGGATACAAATTGCTGACAAAATTACGATCCTGCAATAGACGCTAATTTGGTACATGAAGAGGAGTTCTAAAATAGTACTTTGAACAGGGAGAGAAGGGATTGTTAAAGCTCCTGTACAGGCAGAAGTGTGATCTTGAATTTATGTGACTTTAAATGTAGGATACACACAGAAAGACACAGGCACAAATGTGTTTTTTGAGTTAAATACACAAAGTGTATTTGGACCTTTAGTAATGAATGTCGGTGACTGGAACTCCAGGTAAATGAGTACGTCCATTCAGTAATGTGACCACCATGGCCTCACTGCTTTGTTTGAACATCAACCCCCTGCCTGTTGCAGTAATATGAGCTGCTTCCTGTTTCAGCAGATTCATAAATCATCATAACAATTTTAGGTACGTTCCATCTGGCACTGAAATGAGATGTGAGCTCAGTTTTTGCACATGTGCTGTCAGGATAAAGAACGTTACTTGTTTGCAGGAACAATCTTAGTAATCATTCAACAATCCTACATAACTTTGAGGATTCTTCTGAGATAAAAGAAGCATGTAGCAGTGTGTTTTTTTCAATATTTTCTTACTTATTTTCTGTTATGTGGTTCATTCTACAGCCCTGGTGTTGTAAAATAACAAATAAATTAATGTTATCTTTATTTTTTAAAGCTTTTATTGGCAGATACTGATGACGTGACGATATTATCTTACATCCCTAGTTTGAATCTGAGGAATAAGCTTCACCTGGGTGTTATTCTAACACTATGCAAAATAGAGCTACAAAGATCAGGCAATTTATCCATTAGTCAGTCGGGAAAATGCTATCTCTAACTATTTTATTTTGTGAACAATTGACAAACATTGGCTTAGACCAGTTTCTTTTCTTTTTTCAGCTGAACTTTCATGAGTTTTTCAGTAAACGAATAAAGGCAACAGCATCATATCAGCACACAAATCTGTACAAGATGGAATAATAAGACTATTTGTTGCATCGTGAGATGGGGGTATAGAGGACAAACTCAAGCTGTCTTACATGGACTGCAGCTAGTTTCCTTTTCTTTTTCTTGTGATCAAATTTGCTTTAACTTAATCAATTAAAGTAAATCCTGCTTTACATACATATGCTAGTTTCTTAAATGAAAGGATTTGCTGCTTTTCTCTGTCATTTATGAAAGTAAGTGAAACGTCTGGTTTTTTAACTGTTGATTGAACAAGAGAAGCCATTTTAAGACATTACTTTGGGTTCTGGGAAGTTGTGATAAGCATTTTTAAAATCAGGACAATAATCTGCAGATTTATCAATAATGAAAATAGTTGCAGCTACAATGCAAAATGTACAAGAGTGAGGATTTCACAGTTTGTGGCACGGCTCCTTCCCTCCACATAAGCTTAGTATCACTTAACACCAGTTCAACTCCAGCAGGACCAAAGACCTGTTTAAGATCCAGCAGCTGGAACCTGAAAGAAAAATTTCCTCCCTCACCCCGGGGTCCACACATATGAAAGCATATCATACCCTTGTCAAGCAGGAGCCCACTGGTTCTGCAACACATTATCGTTTGTAACCCAACTTTTTTTGGGGGTCCACGATCAAGATCAAAGCTGTGACCAGAACTCTTTAAAGTGGCAACGGGTGAACACATCAGAAATACTAGAAGCTTGGAACAAGATCGGGTCAAGAGAGGAAAACGAGGGAGAAAGAAAGAGGGGGGAGGAGGGGGGCTGGTCTTTCTTGGGATCCCCTACATGGCTAACAAACAAGCAGAGACTCGAGTGCAGAGACACAGGATAACAAGTGGACAATGGGGCGGATTGTGCAGCGGTTGCAAAGTGGTCTGGGAAACCCTCGGGCCTGGTTGGGAGGTCTTCTCAAGAGAGAGATCGAGGGAGAGAGAGAAAGAAAGAGAAAATGAGAGGCATTCCCATTTCATTTCCCTTCTAAACAGAGTGACACAATATTCAACAATGTCCTTTTCACCCCGAGTTCAGAGAGAATGAGGAAGGAAGGGGAGAGGCTGAAAGAGAGAAAAATGGAACAAAGTGGAGAGAATTAAATGAAGACATACAACTAAAGAGAGACACGCAGAGACAGAATGCAAGACACAGGACACAACATCTGCTTTTTCTAATTACTAATCATCCAATTATCATTACAGTGAGGAAGTGACAGCCTTCCCAGAAACCTGCACAGCAATTCTGATTGGCTCTTTTAATCTAATAAGAGTAATAACGAGGACGAATGGGAGAGGGTGTTTGGCTAATCCAATTGGGTCAAGGCTGTGTTTCAGACAACTGATCGCTGTTATCAGCAAAACTTCCCCGGGGAGCAAAATCATGTTTTTAATCAAGGTTGACTCCAGTCCTGTCCTGTCTGCTTTGAAACTCTGACACGTTCAAAAAACAGTCTTCAAAAGAAATGTGAGCTCACAGAATAAAGTGCTGCCAGACAAACAGCAAGAAAACACACAGAGGAGGTTCAGTTTGTGAGTTTATGGATTTTCGTTATTAGTTATTGTGGTTATTGCCTCCTTCATACAGGTTCTTTCTTTCTCTTTTGGCTTTGTTTTTGTTCTTTAATATACGTATTATGGATCATATAGGAGACAGTGTGTGTGTGTGTGTGTGAGTGTGAGAGAGAGAGAAAACAAAGAGAGTATGTAAATGGGGCATTAATGGTGCACACATGGTGGGGGCGCAACCTGCTAATGTTGACCATACACACTCTCTGATGGCAATCTACTGACCTCAGAATGACCGAAACTCACTCACACACACATGCACACAATTAGACAGGTGCACAACGCATTATACGGACGAACGCATACGAATATATGAAGTTGTTCAGATTCATTGTTATGTTATAACATCACCTACTGGGACAGCAACTCTTCAGAGTGCGATTCCTCACGCATGTTACTGCTTATATTGTCCAGAGCATTCCAGTCTTCCTTTAAATTTACAGACGCTGAACATTCTAGAAATAATAATCTGTAACTTTGCAGGCCTATAATAACAGGAATGACAGATGCTATTTCTCCACTCACAGACCTTTATCAATATTTTATATCTGATAAGAAAACATAAAACTGAGTCGGCACAGGGCGCATGTAGCCAGACAAGTTCACACGACATAAAACATTTTTGCAGATCAATTGCAATCAAAATGGCTGAATTATTTGAAGTAAGAGATATTGAGAGTATCTGAGAGGTAGCAGCTGCGCAGCTTTTTGGCTACCGATGATCAGAGCGCAAAATTAACCAGGACATACAGTTTAAGCAGCTGCCTCTGAGAATATAAGACCATGGGCTTGTATAGCCTACAGGAAACCAGAGCTCGGCCTCTCTGCTCTGGTCACCTTGCCAACTGAGTAACACCTGCGCACGGATACAACACAACCGCCCTTACACATCTGCAGGCGGCTGCATACTAAGAAGTGAGGGAGAAACAGAAACAGTGTGAATAGATCAGACATTTTCTTATTCCGTGGCAATAAAAGTAACAGGAAAATATGGAGAAATTCTTACGAGAAAGGACAACATATTTGAAAACGTAACTAAATAACACAATACTTTCATTCCAACAAAAAAAGTAATCTGATTATTCTAATGTAATACTTAACCATAACCTTCTGGGTTTGATTCCAGGATTGTTTGAGGAATGTCACACTTCTCTCTGTCTTTGTCTCAGTCAGACTCTTGACTCTCCCAACTATCTCATAAAATAAGCCACAGTCCTCAACAAATGCCCTCCTATGTTTAAAATTCAAACTGGCTCTCGCATGGGTACAGAGGTATAGGGACGTATGCTCTCAACAGGGGTCCCTTGTTTCAGCATAATAACCCCACTGAGAGGAAAGTGAGATGGAAGGGGAGAGGTGCATGAAAGTGGTGAAATACAGAGACAAGGTGAGGTGTGGAGGACGGGGGTGAAGAGGATGGAGAGGTAATTTCAAGAAAATGGCTGTGAGACGAGACCTTGGGGGATATGAAGCGAAAGGACATGCGCTGTTGCATCCTCCCCTCTTTCCTTTTTCTGTGTTGACGATGTTTCCTTTCCAAGTCTCAGCTCTTAAGGAAAAAGTACTTTAAAGAAGTAGGAGAGTTAAGAATACTAGTTTGAGCCAAGGTGATGGCATGTTGCACAAGCTGCACCCAACTTGTGTATCAAATCATTATAGGATTATTCAACAACTAAACGTTTGCATAATAAAAAATGGTTTTGTTTAACATCAGGTTACACACACACACACACACACATACGGCACTCCTGTTAACTGACTTTGAGTCAAACGTACAGTACCTGACTAAGCGACCCTACAGCTATTTTTGGACTCTCTCAGAATAATATAAACACAGACTCACAAACACACTCATGCACACACACAAACATGGTCACCTCCCACACATACGTACAGGTATACGGGCATGCGGACACTAGATACACGCAGCCTGCAAGCTATTTCTAGACCAGTGGCAAAATAACATGTTTTGATAAGGTCAACAGTCGGGATGTGGTTTCCAAACATGAGCTCCGACTCTCTGGACGCTGAAATATCTCTTGAGTTAATTGACAGCAGGAGAAATGTGCAGACGGAGATGCAGAGGAGGAAGATAAGTAAAAAGAAAAGGAGGGGGAGAAACATTTCTGGGTTAATCTATCTATTTAGCAACGGCTTTCTGGCTTTCACATTTGTGTGTTTATTGTTTACTCACTTGTCAGATAGATAGAACAGCAATGCTCGCAAATTATTTGGCATCAGCCACGAGAGACGGTGCGACACAAGGCGTTACATACATGTATCTATAAGACTAGAATCTCATCCGCAAGAAAAAAGCGGTTGTTTAACTCAGAGGTCGGATCAACATCCAGCTATTTTTTCATTAAAAAGTTTAGCTTGTGTAATACTGAAAAACCTGCTGCTTAAAGTCTACAGCCGTGGTTTTCTTTTAACATTCAAAGAGGTCCAGTATGAGAACATTTCCTCAGGCGAAAGTCCAGAACATCGTGTCCACCTTGTACGGGAATTCAGTGCTGTAACAGTATATTTAATTTCCCTAGTGGTTATATCAAGGTCTGTAGTCAAGGTACGTATACCAAAAACTGTCAAAGTACACACAGGGAATATTGTCAGCATGAATGTTTTTCTGTCATCTCTGATAAATTAAGGGATAAGTTTTAAAGCTAATAAAAACATAACAGAGCTTTTGAAAAATCTTGCTAAAACAGCTATGTAAAAAAAAAGAAAAGAAAAAAAGGTAAAGAAGGTGGATGATGCTCGTCCTTCCTGGATGCCTCCACCCCACATGCACTGAATCACTGTAAAACCAAAGCTGTCATTAGTCTTATTGAAACTGTTACATGTGTGTAGATATGTCTGTTTTCACCTTTTTTTGACTTGTATATCTATTCAATGTATTTATCAACTCACCTGCACAACACACTTCTATACAGACAAACAATAAAACAAAAGCAACTAAAAATCTGTACAAATCCAAAAGGTAAACCTCTTAACCACTGTTTCAGGTGTGTCCAATTTAGTAGTATTGGCCAAGTGTCTGTTTTAAATCAGCCGTGTAGAAAAATGTTTCAGAACTGTTACCAGGTTGTAAGCAGGCAGGCTGTCAGGAGCGACTTTTATGGAAAAATCACTGGGGTCCCTTTCAAACACGAGGCCTACATGTAAAATTGGCGCAGCATTTTTCGGATTACAGTGCATGTCTGAAAGTGGAAACAGAGACAGGGTGTACTGCAGGCGAGTGTGTGTGTGTGTGTGTGTGTGTGTGTGTGTGTGTGTGTGTCCAATTTCCCAAGGCTTTTCAGATACCACAGCCAGACCTCAAAACTATCATCACTGTTCTCGCTCCCATCTGCCAAAGTCATCACCCACACACACAGACACTCTCTCTCCCTCTCTTTCTTGCGCACGCACACACACACACACAAACACACTCACACTCACTCTCACACACACACATGCACGCACACACACACGAAAGAGGTGTGAAATAGCCGTCCCTCACCGTTTTAACAGGGGTGGGAACCTGGCTATAAACTTTCTAACGTTCTTAACTTCTGTCTTTCGGTCCACTCACAGGCTCTCTCTCTCTCTCCCACATACGCACACAAACAAACATTTGTTGTTGGCTTGTTAGTCTGCCGAGGTGTCGGCTCTTAGAGGCAAAATAAAAACGAGGTGAGAAAAAGCTAGTAACAACTACTCTGAGCTTTTCCCGTTAAAGTTTACACTTCTATTTTCAGTCGATTACGTCGTATTTTTTTGGTTCGGTGGGAGACGACAGTGCAGTGACATCGGGCATTTTGAGGGGCTTTACTTAAGCGCATTACCACAGTACTGTTCATGTTCAGAAAATAATGCAAGAAGAAATTGCACTGTGGAAAAAGAGTTCAGGAGAAGGAAAAGAAAATGGAGATGTAAAGGCAGCGAAGAAAGAGAGGAGAATTAAAGTTGAGGCCTCTCAGGCAGTGAAAGTGGAAAGGTTGCAAATGAAAAATGAGATGCTGAAAGACGGGGAGTGACTGATGATGGTTGGAGAATATAGTATGTCTTCGACTGCATTTCACATTGAGATGTTTTTAATAGTGAGGGAACAGCTGTGGTTTCACACACAAATTAAACAATCTTTTAAACAGCTAAGGAGCTGAATATTTGTCTGGTTACACCATGAAACAGATCACAAGAGCTTAATGGAAAGAATCCTTCAAGACTTAATTAGTACACTCAAGAAGCTGTTACTGCTCTTGTGTTGGCTAATGTCAGTGGTATTTCATGCTATTCGGGGAGCCCCGCAACAAAATGTACTGGGCATAAGCGAACACATGCCGCACAGAGATAGTCGAGGAGATAAGTTCTCTGCTTGGCTGTCAAGTCCGTCCAGATCTGTCTCTCTGCTGTGTCCTCAACTCTCATGCCTTCTGGCTTTTCAACTGGTAGATTAGGTATAAAAAAATCACTACACATTTTTGAAATACATGTATAATGATTGAAATTGATGTTGAAAAACTGTAAAATAAAAATGAAACAATATCATAAGCAAATAAACTTAAGTGCAAAAAAGACGTAAATGTCACAAACTGGAAACACAACTTGATGTTTGAAACAGCAAATTGTAAAAAAAGAAGAAAAGACAAGAAGCAGAAAAAGAAGCATTCCCCTTTTTCTTCTTCTCCTCCCAAAACGGAAACAGTTAATCTGTCACATGAGTTAAATGTTTGCTACGCCGGAGCCTATTCTGAAAAGTTGCGTCTCTAACTTAGTGTATTTACTCTGTTCCGAAAAGTTGCAAAAACTTTTAGTTTTTTTTCACATTTTGCTGTTTCCTTCCACCTTTTCACGTGCAATACCTAAAAATGTGCATACAAACACATTGATGGAACCACAGCTATAAACCAAACAATCTTCATCTCATAAATCTCCCAAATGAACATGAAGTAGAGGTTCAACCAGTAATTTCATTAAAAGGTTTATCTGTTGAGAAATACAAATTTCAAACACTATCTTTAACTGTTTATCTGTCAAGGATGCAAACAAGTTCACTTACAACATGCAGTTGTAATTGAGGGTAAAAGATATTAATGGCAAAAAAATCCACTCATGCCAAATTCTGATGCACGCAAGCCAAAGTGTGTTTTGGTGGGGGAGTCAGGGATCAGTTTTCAACCCCTGTCTGAGTGTGTGTTCCCCGGGGAGAGGATAGGGTGAGTTTCCTGGCTGAGACCGAGGCCTCCAGAGACCCTCGGAAAAGACACACAGACTAATTAGAGGCTTCAAAGAGAGAGAAAAACGGAGAGAGCAGCGATTCCTGCAGTGAAACATTTACTTTTCAGATCTCCTCACACAAGACCAAGGAGAAGGAGAAGAGGCACTACCTTGGCAACGAGGCGTACTGACGCTCCACCTCTTCATAACGTGGTGCCATCCGATGATCTGTCCCTCTGCCCGGCATCTGGTGGAGAGAAGAGACAACTGGTTAGTTTATGGCCTTTATTTTCCTGCCTCGATGACTAATAAACTGCAAAAACTGTGAGGCTGAGCATGTGCACCCGTAAGCCCCCTCGTGCTCCTTCAGAGTGTGTCTGAGTGTGTTTCTGTGTGTGTTTGTGATACAGGGGTAATTTAGGGCTGACAAAGGCTAGTTATTAGGGATTTAGAGTTTCGGTCTTCTGAGGGTGGGGGTGGACAGGGTCTCCATCCTAGATTAAGTTACTTCAAAACAGGATGGAGTCGCCCCGCTCACACAAACACACACACAAACAGAGTCAAACACACACACATAGTCGAGTCTCATCTCCATCTTGAGCAAAAAAAAAATAAATGATTAAGTCAAGCTGCTGACAGTTCAATCTCTCCTGCTTCCTCTCTTACTCTTCATCTCACTGGTTCTCTCTCTCACCCTCACATCGCAGTTTTTCTCTTCCTTTACTTATTCCCTTTCTACACCCCCCCCTTCTCTCTCCCTCTCTCTCCCTCACACACACACACACACACACACACACACTCACACACGCTCCCTCTCTTGGAGATTATCCCGGTCTATTCAGCAGGGAGATTCCAGCCGCTGCGGCGCTCCTTAAAGAAGCAGACTAAACCCCAAACGTCAACAAGCTCCACAAACACACACATGCGCGCTGACACCGACACGCACACACACTCGCCGTCTTCTCTGCATGACACACTGAAACTTGTAAATGAGGCTCATTTTAACATAATGTGGGGTGAGAGAGTAAGATATGATTCAGGTGATTGAGCGTTTGTGACTTACACGCAGCATTGTGAAGTCGCTTCAGGGTCGGCGTAATGCTGACTCTCTGAAAACAGCTCGTCAAATGGTGCTTCTGTTGATAACGCATGCTGCTATCGCAGAAAATTGCATAACAATTAACTGTTTCTTCACTTACACTGTCAGACGCCAGGACGATACTGTATGTCATCTGCATATTTTTGGAGCCACGGCGTCCTGTAGAAGCAGGACGTGTGGAGGAAAAAAGCTAAAGAGCGCCATTTAATCAGAAACATAATGGAGAGAGGGTGAAGTGTGTTTGTGTGTCCCGAGCGGGGGAGACAAAAGGTTGAAGGTTTTTATAGAAAAACTAAGCTCTGTTCTCTTGGACTCGAGGTAATATCTTCAATGCAGAAAGGTGCTGAGAATTAGATATTACAGACCCCGGCTTTTTTCTTCTCTCTCTGCATTCAAGGAACGGCGCCAGGAGGCATATAAAACAGATTTGCTGGTCCTGCTTTCTTTTGAACACCTGTCTTTATAGCTTCAATATCTCAGGTAGAGGGAGAGGGAGAGAGAGAGAGAGGGTGGGATATTAGGTGGGAATAGAGAGGTGGAGCGAAAGAATGAAAAGGCATTAGACGGAGAAGAAAGGAGGAAAGAGAGATAGAGTGAACGAGAAGTAAATGAGTTAGAGAGAGCAGTGGGCGAGGGAGATATAGAGGGGAGGAGGGGGGATATTATGAAGCCATTGCGAAGTCGCAGGGAGAGAGAAGGGGATGAGAGGTGAATTATAAAACAAGGGAGTGAATGGGGTGAAGACGGGGACGACAGAACGGAGGGGTGAAAGGGACACGGAGGACACGATTTAAACAAGACGTTAAAAGAGGGAGTGAGGGAGAGAGAGACAGGGGTGAGACACAAGGGGGGGGCAGTGTGCCACAAGCTAAGAGTCATGAATGGAGGAGGGAGGAGAAAATGAATGAAAGAGGGAGGCAGGAGTCAGAGAGACGGAGGGAGGTAAGCAGGTGAAAGATGGTTTTGATCAAATTGATATGGCAGAGCCAGAAATATCACCCTTTTTTATTCCACTCATTCTTCTTCCTTTTCAAAACCACTTGCCTGCATTACCCACAATGCCACTTGGCCACAGATTGACATCACTTTGAAAAAAAAATAGAGAGCCATACATCTATAAATACTAGATTAAAGTATATCGTCTCATTTTTAAAAACCGTACCCAGTGATTTCCTTTCACAGATGGGCGTTGCACAACTTAGAGTAAATAGTGCATTCATGGGGTGGGTGATTTTATATGTGTTTGATGCAGTATCTATGGCGATGGTGTGTGGGATTTACTTTAAATAAACCACATCTCATGGTATTGGCGCTTGGGATGAGCATGTTATTTTTGGACAACAATGGAGGTCTATCACATAGACGAATAAGACAAATCTCAGGCTTCGGCTCCACAGACATCACTCGTTAACAGGATCATTGGTTTCTGATGTTTCCTGGGATTAGTGGGCAATAAGGAAAACTGTAAAATGTTGCTAGCTCTGTCCTTTAGAAGGCAGCAAATCACCCGACCTACAAGGTGCCTCGGTACAGACGGACAGACGGACAGTTTATGGTTGGTGCTCTTCTGCTCAAGTGTGCATGTCTCTGTGTGTTTCCATACACATGGATTAGGGGGAGGAGATTACTGTGTGATGCCACAGGCTGTGTAAACACAAACAGATGAGTGTGTGGTGAATGTGTATGAGAAGTGAGGGAGTGTATAGAAAGCAAACAATATCTGACCACACACAAAGTGGCATGCAGTGAGGCCGTTGGAGGAATGATAACTATTACAGGTTCTGCTCATTCAGTCTCTGAGTGTGTTACCATCTGTCTGTCGCTACAGTTTTGTTTATAGAAGTAGCAAAATCAGTTCGGAAATAAATTAAAGAACTGGATAGTTTATGATTCACAAGAAACCTGGTGATGCACACAGCACACAAACCACAGAGCAATGAGGACCTGACACAGACCCGCCGTGACGTAACACATTTGTTTGTGGGCTACTGTTTAGATGACTCAAGTTTGGCATGTTGGTTTTTTTGGAGGGACCATATTTGGATGAGGAGATGGAGCTGGGGAGGATAAACTGACTGGATCTGACTGAGAACCAAAAGACACGTCAGGCTAGTGGCTTATCAGATCCCAAGGAAGCCACACCCTAAAACATATTTAAGTCTAAAGGGGACGATCGTTTACAAAATGAACATCGTGTACTGAATGTATACACAACTGCTCAAAGGTTTGGGGTCGCTTAGAAATTTACAGACTTTTTTTTTTTAAAAAGCACAGTTTTCTTTAAATTAAAGTAATGTATTAGTGTGGGAATTGACTATTCTAGCTG
>CAEMYA010000051.1:889018-904938 GCA_903131615.1 Diplodus sargus
ACACACACACCCCTTTCACTCGAGCTGTTTCAAGGATTTCAAAGGGATTCTGATCGACGTGGTGTATTTGGTAGATGAGACTACTTAGGCAAGATGTGAAGTGTCTCTTCCCTTCTTCCACGTCACCCTTCAAACTCCTTCTGTGCTCTTCTGCATCGTCTCCCTCCTCCTCCTCCTCCTCGGACTCTTCCTCACCTCCTCCTTTTCACCCTCTCTTTCCCTTTGCACCTCATCCTTTGCCTTCATTAAGCAGCTCTCCGTAAGTGAAATGAAGGGTTCCTGTGAGTACTGTTGAATCCCCCTCGCCAACCTTTAACTCTTACTTAAGGTCTCTTTTTTTTCTCTGTTGTCTTCCTCCGACCATCGTTCTCCTTTCCACACGTGTCCATCCATCACTTATCCCTGAATTTAAAACTCTCCCTCTGCTCCAATTTAATTCCATCCCTCTCCCTCATCCCATCCTCTATTGTCATTCACTACCCCGTCCCTTCCTATAATCAATGATGACAAAGAGGAACAGTATAATGTCTATTAGTCCCTTCTGTTCCTTTCAATGCTCACCCCCTTCCTAAACCCCCTACTGTTCTTCCTCTTTTCTTCCGTACATCCGATAGAGAGAGGGGGGGATGGATCCCTTTGCAACAATCCCCTACCTTCTTCCTGCCATACGTTTCCCCTTCTCTCAATCCATCTGTCTTTTACTCCCGGTGTCCTTTTCTCCTTCCCTAAATCGATGGGAAAGGATTCTGCTCCCTTTCTATCATCCCTCCATCATGCCCCTCACCCTGCCTCCCACCCATGTAGAAATCGATGAATAAGGGAAGGCTGGTTTTAATCCGTATCAGTCATATTGTTCTGCACAGCCAGCACTTTGGGCTGACTCAATTAAAACACAGCTCCGAAGAGGCTGCGATTTCTGTGTGTGTGAGTGTCTGTGTGTGGGTGTGTGGTATCGGCTGACTGTGATACACCTAATGCCTGCGCTTTGGAAAAGAGCCACCTGGAGAAGGTTGTTTGCGACTGCAAACAGCAAGAAGAGCTGAGGGATCATTCCAGTCATACACTGTTAGAACGTATATTCTTCAACATAAACACTTATTACAAGTTTTTGGGACGTGACATGCTTTTAAATTAAACAACCCAACAGCTCGCTTCAACAAAAGTCTCTTAGTCGTAACATAAAAGGGGTCTCAGATGAGCAGCAGAGTCTTCTCTGTGATGGACAGTGAAATAAAGCAAGATAGCAGATCACACTGATTATGTGCAAGTTTCAGTTCGGTCGTTACAGATATTTGTTTTAATTTTTTAGACAAGCATGGACCAACTGTTAATGATACGAAAATGTAGAAGACTATTTTGTGTGAGATGAATGGCCTTCATCTGCATTCCAACTTGTACAATATGACACAAACACTGATGTCGTCACAGTTTTGCGCTTCAGGCTAATGCCTGTGGTGTTCTGGTCCAGCTGGGAACCAATATTTTCCAAACCAATAAATGTTTTGGTTAAAATGGGATCTGAAACAACCTCAAAGTTGGTGGAAAAAGGTTTTTCATAGGTTGGTGCCCTAAAGTTGAATAAACTCATATAAAACTTTTCAAATGGTTCCCTTATTGAGTTTTCTTAACTTCTCCATTTTTTTTACAATGCAGTGTGCATTTTACAATAGCAATGATGCCTCTGGTGAGTTCTAAAATTATAAATGTGGCTCAGTATACTGTATGTCTGAACTTCAAATGTGAAGCATGCAGACAGAAGCCTCATTCGCTGACGTGAATAACTTTTAACAGCATGATTCCCTCAGAACCTGCTGTAGTTACACACAGCTGCTATCACTCTGTCCAAAGGATAACTCATAAGACAGTTAATGCAGCACATTTACAATGATATACTATAAAAATATCTGCACTCGTCTGACTACTTTTTCTTTTTTTTGGGGGGGAATGCCTTTCAGCTTTCACTCAGGTTTTGTGACTCCGTGTCAGAACTGCTCAAGGTTTTTTAGAAAATTACAACAACACCTGGCTGTGTGTTATTACTTGGATATTGCAGACGCTTCATATTGAAGGCCGTTCCAGTATTTCAGGGGGGATGGAGAAAGATTTAAATACAAATACGCACACATACCATACACACAAAAAGGAAATCCATGTATCCTGTCTATTGACTCTATTGATAGATGATAATATGATTTCTTGCTCTCTAGTGAAGGAGAATCACATATCACACCTGTCTCCTGAGTGGGAAGAGAGCATTGCACCGGCTTTTTAAATGGCACACACCAAATTTAACAGCGGTCTTTTTTTTATTTTATTCATTTCATTGGTACCAGATTTCAATTTGTGATTCTTTCTCCTTCATTTCCTTTCCAGCACATGCAATGAGTTGTGATGCCCTCCACTTCCACTCAAGCAGTAAGAAACAAGAAGACACAGTAAAACAAGCTCATTCAGCCTGTTCTTCATCACACACACTTGATCTTTCCTCCCCCCCCACTGCTCGCCAACCATACACACTTCCTTCCGTTCATTCATTCATCCCTGCTCTCCATCACATGCATCCCAGTCCTTTATTTATTCTCTCCATTAAAACTCTCCATCCATTCATTTTAATACTATATACCATCCCTCCGTTCGTCCATCCGCCCCATTCATTCTGGAGAAAGCCGTAATTGCCGCTGCTGGTGAAAAGCCATCCATTTTCTCAGGCTAATTACTACACCCTCTTAACAAAGTAGCACTAAAGAAAAAAGAGTTCACTCAGAGGAACATGCGTATTCACATTCACACACAAGTTCACCTCTGCACACACACTAAGCTACTCTGATGAGGCCTTTCTACAGTTCATTATATAGACACACAGAGAAAGCTGCTAAAACAAAGTCATCTTCATCAGTTCATCATTGTAGGATGGTAGCTAGCATAATAAAAAATATATATATATTTTCCAGATAACCGGTCAGATAATTTAAGACAATTTGGGAAACTAGCTTTGCTTTCCCTGAATTAGATGAAAAGATTGATACCACTCTCATATCTATCAGTTAAATATGGCCAGCAGCTGGTTAGCTCAGCACAAACACAGGTGGGTTCTGTTACCTCCAGACAGAACCAGAATAGCTGTTTCGATTAATTTCAATTTTTCTGCCGACTGTAAGCACCGGTGGACCTGTCTCCTGCCTACCTGTGTGAGTCTGAATCAGATATACAGTATAGTCTTATACTACATGAGTAGGCTAGCTCAGAATGAATAAGAAAAGTTTAGTGATGACATAACACTTTACAGTTATAATAATAACACTTTGGCTTTTCTTCTTCCATCTCAAAATATCCATTACTGTTATTCAACGGCTTGCATCACTGTGATCCGTCTTTGAGAAAATGAAAATGTGTCGTGTGTAAGTGGGTGGCATAGCTGTGTGTGTTTACAAAACACATTCAAAGCTGTGGGCTTGGAAGTGAAGTTTCAAAACCAGAAATCTCAGCACCTGGCAAAGCTGTCGCTGAGTCATTGCTATTGATCGACCACCCCGGTGAAACCTCTGCAGTCATACACCATTTTGGTCACTTTGTGCTGTTGGGCTGTGAAAATCTCACCGGGACCCGCTGAGAGACACGGCTACCAACGGAGGGACAGTGATTGACAACATTAGTCAAAGTCTCGTGACTGTATGAGAGGAGGAGGAAGATAGCGAAAGAATAAAAATAATCATTGGCAAATTTGCTTATTTGTTTACAACACCAAAGAGGCACAAGGCATCTTTATTCACAAACCTCCTCCTACTGAAATGTCAGCGAAGCACTAGAATAAAGGGCTAAGAATTAAGACTGGTGCACAGCTAAATGTCACAGCGCTGTTGAGCCTCTCATACAATTAAGACCACAGAAGGTCAATTTTCCCCAAAGCACGCAGCTTGAAGCGTCTCTCATGAATGCAGCGATTAATACAGCATATCCTGTTTACTTAGTGGTTTGTGTGTGTGTTTGTATGCATATCAGTATGCAGAGCTATCAATCAAATTAATTCCCTTTTCTTAAAAATGGCATTTAAAAGTTATCAGGCAGGTGGCATAACAACAACCTTGCATCAGGCAGTGAAGGAAACACTGACATGTACACACACACACACAAACGTGTTTTTGTCTTCATCCCACTAACTTATATAATTACCTGCAGAATTACCTTAACAGCAACCGACGCGTGCCTAAACCCAAATATATAAGTACAACCTTTTAGAAATGTTCCAGTGAAATCAGAGAATGTAACCTCATATTTTTTGGGAGTTCATTCTTTCTGTGTGCAGTATCTGAGCCCTTTGTTCAGCATGAACAGCAGGTATAACTAATGTCAAAATGTTCTGACCTGACATTGTAAGTACTGTATTCAAATTCAACCGCAGAGCAGAGGGAACTCTTTCTGTTCCCGGAAACCAAGTTTTAAAAGTAAAAAGTGAAGGTGCTTTCACACCTGCAGTTTGGTAAGTTTGATTAAGACCAAATCTCCTCTGAGTTCAGAGTGGTATTCTAATAAAGTAACCAAGACAAGTCGACTTGAAGTCACTGGTAACTCATTCAAAGAGCATTTTGACTGTCATCATGTGTTGTCAATCCAAGGTCACACTTGTCGAAGATCAAAGTGTGGAAAATGAATGCACTTCATGCTTTGCTCTGCTGTGAGATCAAATATGCATGAAGTTATCTTCTCTGATTTCACAAAGAACTCCAAGAAACAGCTGATTATATATATACATACATACATACATACATACATATATACACACACACACATATATATATATAGCAATAGATGTTTCACTTGATTAACTAACTTTTTATTCGATTGTTCAGATCACCGTGCCTATCTATGTACTTTTAAATGTTACCGTTCTGCCAGTTCCCCATTTCTCTGCAATATAAATCAACCACCAGTTGTCTGTCCAAAATGATCATAATATCTTTTGAGTTCATACTAAAAGCACATATCTATTTAAACACAGTTCCATGGTTGGTCTGCTTTTCCTTCACGCCACAAACAAATTTCACCAAAGACTCACTTGGAAGTGGACCAAGACTGCCTCCGGTTGTTTAGCACGCATTAGAGTTCAACCGACAGCTTTCACACCAGCGAACACGCCGCACTAATGGGAAAACAAGCCCACTAACGAGTTTGTTTGAATGGAAGCAAAAACATTCGGTGTGTGGACTGGCGTTTGTCCATGTAACGTAAAATATGTTAAGATATTTCATTCACCGCGACAAGATTACTAAAACACACACAGACATAAAATGCGGAAAATCTGATCCTAAAGCTTTACACCTTTTCCAGTTAAAAATTGAGAAAATGGAAAGTGTGTGTATATTTAAATATATATATATAAATACTTATTTTAGAAGGAGGGAGTGAGGAAAGTGAGGGATAGAAATAAAAGAGAGAGAGAGAAGAGGGGAGGCAGCAAGTGTGGTGAGAGAGAGAGAGATGGGGATAAATAAATGATAGTAAGAAGGAAGGTAAGGCGATAGCAGAGAGGATAGGATTAGTCTCTGCTGCAAAGCCTTTGGAGGAATACACACACACACACACACACACACACACACACACACACACACACAGTGGCATTGACACATATTCTACATGCAGTTAAAAATAAAATAAAATACTGGAGACACGCAAAATAACACATATATCTAAAACTAGCACACACACAAACACACACACGCACACACCCACACACTCACACACACACACACACACACACACACACACACACACACACACACACACACACACACACGTTTATCCAGTCCTTAGTGTTCTTAACAGTTAAGCTTGTCCTTGAAAGTGCAAGGTGGGGAGTTGATAAGGGGACAGAGAGAGAAAGAGAGTGTCAGGGGGTGATGGCAAATATAGAGGGACAGAGAGACGGATGAGGAGAAGAGGGAGACGGAGAAAGTGAAGGAAGATAATTTGGTTTCCTCTAAGCCCCCTCCCTGCCACCCAGATAGTCTATCCCTCTACCTCTGCCACCCCCACCGCTCTCCATCTGTGTCTCTTCTGCTCCTTCTCTCTACCCCAAACTTCCCGACTTAAAAAAGTTCCCCTTTGAGGATTAAGGGGGGAACAAAGAAAGGTGAATTCCAAGGAAGACTGAGGGGGAGAGAGGGAGAGGGAGTGAAAAGACGTAGAGGTTAAAGGGGAGACAATTTACCTGCCAGAGACGTAAGGGATGATGGAGGAGAGGACAGAGAATGATGGGAGCAGGGTACATTTCTAACCCCTTAGGTAGGAAAATCTCTGCTAGATTTTTTTTATGTGTGGATTCTCATAATATTTACATTTTTCTCCATGATATCTCAGGAGCAGGACTTAGCATAAACGCTCTGCACCGCCGCCAATGTATGCATGTGCTGGTGCATGCTCAAAATCTGAATGAAAGTCTGGAAATACACATTTTTCTGGGTGACTGTGTGTGATTGCATGACAGTGGGAGCAGGTGGCTACAGTGGCAGGTTAGATGGAGCTGTAATAGGATGAAAGTGACACTTTCTCTTTCTGGCTCCCCCTCACACACTCTCTCGCTCTTTCAGATGATTGGCTCCAGTCGGAGGGGGAAAGTGATGGTCGACGTGTCTTTTTGAGTATTTCCTATATTTCTTATCCCTTCTAATCTCACGAAAGCCTTGACCTCCTCTCTCCTATTGTCTCCCCGTGTCACACTGCTCCAGTCTGGACATGCTTTAGATCTTGTCCTCTACATTTTTTACTTTGCCCTTTTGCCTTCCCGGCTCCTTTGTTTTTCATCTTCTCTGGTTCTCCTGTCATCCCTCCAGTCAAGTGTAAGTTTCAGGTAAGTACAGTTACAGTTAACATTCTCTCACCAGCCAATATAGGTCTATAAAAATGTAATCTGTAGCGTGACTTACTCTACAACAACGTATCGTGGGTCTGGACTCTATATCAATGATGATTTTGACATCAATAATGGGTAAACAGAGATATATATCAGGCCAGTGAAAGACAAATCTGTAAATGAAATACAGTGATCAACTACATCAGGGGTTTTTAATGTTTTTTAGGCCACAGACCCCTTACTAATATATGTGGCAAAAATTCTACACATAAATCGGGCCTGCAATAACATGAAGTCAGCGACAGTTGTAGCCTGGCTCATATAGGGCACGGTATCCTCTCCCACTGGTGTTTGAGGTTACTTATATTGCTCGATAACTTCACAGTGGCTAACGAGTATGTTGGTACACTCGGGATAGTAATGCATATAAGTAGCCAGTATGTTTCAATAATATGTAGTTACCGACAGTTCACTGTTATCGACAGGTGCTGCACAGTGGTTTAGTAGTAAGGATAGCTTACTCACACAATAACTGATTAACAATAATCACACAACAATAATTTGGCTCAGTATCTCTGAGGACCCCAGGTGTCTCTGACGCCCTGTTGAAGATCCAGCTAGTCGGTGAATTTATCTCAGACTGTATGAAATGCATACAAATATATTATTTATCTCAGATTTGCAGGATGTGGGAAAAATTGCAGTTATTTTGACAGATACTGAACTAAAAAAATGGTTAAAATCCAGATGACTTTCTGATTTTGAAATTTGCTTAGATGTGAAGATTTGTAGACCAGGACATCCCTGCAGCAGTACAGCACTTCATTATGATGTAGTTTGGTCACATACTACAACTTATTCAAAAATTGCAGCGGTTACTGTTGCAAAGTTGAATTTGACTATATTGGGATTACAATTATATTTAGATGATTGTATTCTGGCCCTAATACACACAGAAATATATAAACCACAGCATATTTATCCAATATTGAGCATTTGTGCATGTGCCTGTGTGTTTGTTTTAGTGTTTATGTGATAAGTGCGACTGTGTACATGTGAAAGGATGAGGCACACTTGGTACAACAAGAAAAAAAATTGGACAAAGAAGTGTGGAAAATTGAGGCAATATTTGCTTTTGTGCTGGATGACATGCAGTGGAAGGAGGCAGAAATCCACTTGCTACGCTGAGCTTTTGTTCGGCATGTGGACCTGAATCCATGAACAGATGTGTACAACATGTACAGACACAAAAAGCCTCCCTGTGGGCTGTCCTTCCTGGGGGTCTTCCGTGAAAAGAAATGGGCACAAAAAAAAACAACCCACACAACTATAAAGTCTTTCAAGCTTTAGTCTTTTCTGACCTATATCCCATGACCCCTGAGACACCTTCTCTACTCGTCAGCAGACATTTTTTTTCCAGACATGGAGCAATAACTACTCGTTTAACGCACACTTTACCTATTTCACGATTTCTGTCAAATGGCTGCGCTTGATAAGAAGTGATGATGAGTAAGAGAACCATATTCTCCAAGCAACTGACTTAAGCACAAATTTCTCTAAATCCTGCCAAAGAGATGAGAAACGTCACTGAGCCGTTTTCAATTTGTCTGAAAGCTCTGACTTGGCTGAAGGGTCAGATATTACCTTCAGAACGAGGCTGGATAGTGCCATCTATCAAATACCCTCCAAGAAACGGAGATGGAAGTTTTTCTTGCAGACACAAGCAGTCTGTTGCAGATAGGCCGGCGACGTGGACTCAGGTGGGGTATAAGGAGGGGGATGGGCAGCGGAGGAGGGGGAGGACAGAATTAGAGAAAGCAGGATGGGTGGGAAAGAAAGAGAAATGTAAGGAGAGAGCAGGACGGGGATTAGAAACCCTCTGAAAGGCAGTCACTTAATTTCCTGGCCAACCTGGCTATGATTATCTCCTGGGTGGGAATGGAACGTTTGATGTCCTGGGACCAGACTAATCTTGGTGACTAACCTCCACCTCTCATTTCCTCTGGATTAGCTCACTCTGCTACTTAATAAGAAAAGGTGGAGGTGGATGGATATTAACCCACAGAGAAAGAGAGGAAGATTGTGTCTATCTCTTTCTGACTATGCAGACTTTCCTCACTAGGAAATGACTGCATTTGTCACTTGTTCCAATATTTTGAGTTTACTATGTGTTTTTCTGACAAGAACCAATTGTGGCTTTGTAAGTAATGACTGTTGTTTCTGAGAAGCAAATGTGGAGGTATCCAGAGGGATGACGGTGTTGTTGTGCCAAGAAACCTTGGCAGGCGAAGACACAGGGTGTGACTTTAACACACAAGACTGCTGTTTGCAAATCATCTTCTCCCAAATGTCATTACAGGATTTTTTCAACAATGACCACAAACATTCTCTAACCTTAAATAAGGCTGTCACCCCTTATTTAATCTGATCTGTGATGATTTATTCAAATCAGAGGTTGGACGTCAGAAATTAATTATTGTTGTTACGTTCTTCAACGACACAAAATGGACAAAAACTAACAAGCTGCACAGGTATGAACTTAAAAGCTTTGATTCTAAAACACATGTTTAAAATTAGGTTACGTGTGTTGCATTCGAATTGACTGAAATGAATCACACATTGGTTGGAATTCAACAACACTTTTGACCTGACCAGAGATGCCAGTTTCATTTCACTAAACCATCAAAGAAGTTGTAGTTTGAAACAGGAAAAAGGGTAAGCACTTTCAGAAAACACCATTTGTCCATCGCAGGCGAACTTTAAACCATCAGATCAAAGAACCATATGACGTAGTAGCAGGCAGCTACCAGGAAAACCAGCTGGTAAATTAAACTCTCTCTGAAGCCAGTAGGTCGAAGATTAAATATGTGTTTTCCATTGAGAAGATGTTAAATTAAATATACCCACAGGTTTTAATAGAACTGATGCAATAGCAGCATCTATGCCAACCACTGTGAAAAAGGTGGAACACCAGGGGAAAATATAAGGACCCTGAAAGAAAATGAAAAGAATAGAGAAAGAGAAGCTAAACAGTGGTAGTGAGATTTGAATCACATAGAAAAAATAAAGATAAATGAAGATGGCACAACTAGAAAACTTCATTGAGTTCTGCTTATTAACCGTCAATATCTACCAGCAGATGAACGCACGCACACGCTGTTCCTTGTCATGGTAACCAGTTGGCTGCGCCGTCTCGCCTGTTTGGATTGATATTTTGGTAAAGCTGAAGGTGACAGAGTGCCTCCAACAATTTGGGACCTAATGATTGAGGGTTATACCCAAATTCACACAAGGACTGCGAGGATTTGCAGCTCCCACAAACACACACTTTCACATCACTAAAAAGCTGCAAATTAACTAACAATTTTTCAGTTGCCAAATTATGCTCAACAGTCTTTCACTGTTGTTTTTCTCTCACCAGGCTTTTCTCAAGAGGGAAAGCCTGGAGCGTTGCCAGGTTACCGGCCAATCTGACCAATGACATGTCACTTGACCCTTCTCTCGGCCAATGCCCTGTCTTCAACAACCGGCTGGGCCCCAGCTGGCCAATTAGCTCGCCTCTTAGTGTGGAGCTCGGCCAATGGAAAGCCCCGGGAGACTTCTGTTCATCTGAACTCACAGATGGGAGGACAGAGAGGGAAAGAGGAAGTGTGTGTACGTGTGTGTGTGTGCGAGGGTGTGAGGGACTTGGCCTGAATTCCCAAACACTATTGAGACATCTTCACTGAAGAGGTTGGCTAGTTTTGAGTTAGCAGTTGGAGACAAATCTCTCCATTTAAAAGCGACCAATGGGAGAATCTCATTGCCAGTATGAGTAATACAAAGGAAACTGCAAACTGCTAGATTTAAAGATGAAAACAAAACCTTAACTATTCTAAAAGTTGACGGTGTGCACAGTATATTTTCAATATGATGATAAGATTTCTAAACATTTTAGTTTTTGTTGATCTAGATGTAGGTTTTCATGTGCTACAGCAGTTTGTGGTTGTAACTGTTAATACAGATGCATTACACGTACTAGAGGTTCAGCTCTAACTTAAAGTACTTTATTTTCTTAATCCATTAAGCCCGATTTAATGAAGAGCACTCAAAAGTGAAGTTGGCAACTGGTGAAGTTTTCAGTATTAAACACAAAAAGTCTGAATGTTACTGGGTCGGAAGGAAATTCAGAAAGCCGTATGCAGAACATACCACAAAAATGCAGAGCGGAACTTGAAAAGCTCTCCTTGCCTCACTAGTTACACTGATATGGAGTGAAAATTCGCCCAGCGTTTTAGCAGTATGTCTATTTTTTTATCATGGAAAAACATTAAGTGAAACTGACTTTCTTTCAGTCAGCATTTTGGACAGCTGTATTGAAATGCCACAGTTACATAAGCTCCCTCCTCTCTCAGTATCTCAGCATGTGACTTGAATTTTCTCCATTTCTGTGCAACTCTTACTGAATCTGTCCCCGACACACTCTCTTCCCCGTGTTTAAAGATAACACTTTCTTCCTCTACGTCTCTCTCTCAATTGCGATTTCGCTTTGCTTTATTGGGATGGTGTGAAAGCTCATCTGTGCTGACGGGGGAAATCAGGAGAAAAGTGATAAATAAAACAAAAATAAGCACAGAAAAACACATGAGTAATATGTTTGTATGAGTACTTTCATCTCTGTACATAGTGTTATGTCTTACAGAAATGCACCACAAACAAAATGTTTAAATCTGTGCATGTGTTTAAGTTTAGTTTGGTGGCATCTTTTGCAAAACTGAAGTCATGAGAGAGTCATGCACAGGTTTGCCTATCTAAGCTCACGCTGGGCAAGAAGTGGGGGGCGGCCATTAGCAGTTCACCACAGGGCTGATGCAGTGTACTCAGAACTCAGAAAAAAACGTATTTTTACTTTAGCTAATGCATGCTAATGTTAATTGTTGTCTGGTGGTAACAAACAGATCTTTCACATGTTGTTTTGCCTTGAAATGTGGCCCAGTGTCCCTCTAAATTATAACGATTGTTGCCTGCATGCATTACAACATTATCCTTTTGATGACGGCGTTCGTGCAGCTTTCACACTACCTGCCCGAAAAGCTGTTTTTACTTTTTTTCTAATTAGTCCTCATGACTTCTATTTAAGCTTTGAAAAGACGCCAGCAAACAGATGACTTATATGTTTCAACCAGGCGTGTTTATCATTGAATTAAAAATGAGACATCACAACATTATCTGAATGAGTCATTTGATATGAGACCTTTTTAGGAAGATAACAGAGTTTTAGTCGTGAATCTATTCTACGCAGTTTAAACTATTGATGGCGAATCTACAGTGTTGGGGAGATCTTTCTTTACAGTTTTATTCTACATACATACATATTATTTTGTATTTACAACAGTCACCGCAGCCAGTTTATGTTAGAATATACCTTATAAACTTACATGTCAGATACAAAACTGACAGCTATGGTACTGCAGCATTATAGTCTCAACAGGAGGTTGAAAGGGGGCATGTTTGTGTTCCTGATCTTCCTCCCACTGGCTTTCCAGAAAACTCTCTCTCCTCTGAATGACTTTCAGGTGACTCTGACTCCCTCGCTCAGTCTTCTGTGACATCCAGTCTTTCCTAAACATGCTCTCATGGAGAAACTCACCGACTCTCAATCTTTCCCCTGTCTTTCCCTCCCGTCCTCTCCTCTCCATGTCTCAGTATTGCTTATCTACCAGATGACTCACCATATTTCAACGTCAGATATTTTCTCTCTCAGAAGCTCAAGCACCGCACGCCGCTGTAAGAATTGCTGACAATCTCCAAATACACACACATACGCACGCACTTTATCCTCGCTTGCTCACGCACTGACAAATGTGTATACAGTGTGCTCACAGGTACACACATTTGACACTTAGAGGTGTGTATGTCCTCGACAACACAGCTGAGCCAACAATCAAGAACAACGCGCACACGAGCAAACACATACTCACACGCCCGTGCGTGGCAGTTGGCTATCTGTCCCGTCCACAGTGCAGTGGACACTGTTGATAACACTCTCCACTGGACCAAAACTCATCACTCTTTACACACACATAACCTGGACGTAGATTTGTGTGTGTGTGTGTGTGTGTGTGTGTGTGTGTGCTTCTGTTTGTCTGTTGGTATCTTTATCAAAGCCTCAATAGAAGTCATGAGAGCTAAATAGAAATCTAGATTTGATCAAACTTAACGACATCAAGACGCATGAGCTAAACCTGAAAGGAACAACACAGACACACACACACACACACACACAGATGCACACACTCACAGATGCACACACTGAGCGAAACACACAACCATGACCGCAACCACAAATAGGTTTTCCAAGAATGTGACCTCTGCACAGTAAACTGTATTACTTCAACCATTTCTGCCAACAGCGCTGCAACAAGAGAGGCTTTCACGCTAGATTAAAGGCTATTTTCTATTTCTGCATGTGATATTGATATGGCCCTTTGCTGAATATGCATAAGAACCAGATGAAAACACAGGCAGGGATTCAATCTTTGTGTGCATATGCCTTGAAAAATGTGCACTTTGCATGCCCTTGTTTAGACACATATAGACAGCACTGTGCCATTTTAAACAAAGGAATAATAGGTCATAACTTCAATGATTTGGCTCGTTTTTGGGCAAACGTCAGGTTTTGTGGTTTGCAAACGATTTAAATAAAAAGAATTCATAACCATACATATTTATTTTTTCTTGGCTTATTCTGACACTGTTCCCACATATATTTCTACCAATACATATTGAACTAGAATTACTGCCTCACAGTTCGATGCCTCCACACACCACTTACGTTGCTGTACCTAATCTATGGTGCAGAAAATGCTCTTCATCATTTCATCATGTTAGACATTTGTGTAGAGTTTTGTCATAATTATCACATGAATTTTGGAGTAATAGAAAATGTGTTTTGTGAAATAAGTCCCTCAAGGTGTTCCTGATATACAGCACTCATGAGAATGGGACACCTGGTCATCCTTAAGTCTAAGTGGATTTTTGTCCCAAATCCCTTCGATGCAGACCAGAAGACTACTCTTTTGCATGCTCAGTCCTTAGTTCATATATAATACCATCCTTTCAACTACTCCTCTCAATCAAGCTCACTCATAATTGCCCGTCATTCTCTGGGACTGTCCTTGGACAGCAGATTCGAGGATTTCCCGGCTTCATCGTTTTGTCATCTGTCTCAGAAAAGCCATCAGTCACCACCTGTGTCTGGACTCCATGGGGGGGATTGTTCTGGTGCTCAGGTCAGACAAGCTTTGAACACTAAATCTCCCTGACAAGACTCATTGTCACATATCATCTGCTGTAATATTTTCTCTGAGGATTGAAATAGCCTTCATGAGACCGTGACATCACGAGGTCACAGTGACCTGTATCTTTGACCAACAAATTCTAATCGGTTCATCCTTGAGACATTTGTGCCACATAGAAAGAAATTGTGTTCTTGACATTTTTGCGTTCACAAGAATGGGATGGCGTGCAGATGGATAACCCGAAAACATAATACCTCCAGCCATGGATATCGGCGAGACGAAGGCATAAAAAAATAGCAGGTCTAGAAACTGTATTCTATCCATGTATTAAACAGCCTCACTTATCCTGTTCACATCGATTCTTAACCTTTAGCCTAGAGTCTTGAGACAGGGCACCACCTGGACAAGGGAAGTCGACCACAGGGTGAATACATACAGCCCAGACAACCTTTTACAGTCCTTCAGACTGATGGGAAACTCAGAGCTGCCAACTGACCTAACCTCTTTGGACTGTGGGAGGAATCAAAAGCACAGACAGAACATGCAAACCCAGGGCCTTATTGATATGAAAGGGCAAAATATTCCACCCTTAACTGATACACAGACAGCTTCTTCAACATTTTTAAATGTTTTTATTTATATCCTCATTGTACAAAGTAAATAAAAACCCATAACATCTGCCTTTGGCTGCAGACTTGTTGCACTTATGTGCCCGAGTTGTTCTGCTCTAAGAACAACAATATCATTTCCTGAAGAGCGTCTTTCCATTTGTAAGCTGCAGCTGTCATGCCTACTGGCACAGGTGTTTTACAGCTACGATACCAGTGATGTGACTAGCTGAGACTGAATTCATTTATCACCACAACCTCCGATTTATACTCAACTGCACCCGTTTTGCACTTTGAGAATGAACCAAAATACCAGGTGCACTTGGAAACGCCCACACAGTCCATTCGCTCCAAGACCGACCTCCTTTTCATCCGTGGATCAGGTGTTATACTGCAGAAAGGAATGGCCAAGAATTTATTGCTTCTTAAATGACAAATAAAAAAACCAGAAACTCCGTCCTGTGGTGTGCAACACTGATAACTCAATGTTTTCAAAGCTAGTAGCCCAAAGTGAACTTCGACAGGGCCGCCGGCTCATACAGACAATTAAATAACAAAATAAAGGCTCCTTCAGTTTTTCATGTCAGGGGCTACGTGTTAAGTTTTGCCTCTGACACTGGCTTCTCAAATAGATTAGTGAAGTAGTCATGTGTGGACCCAAAAGTCACTGATCCATGAACCGTTCTGGAAGTTGACCCAAACTTCACGAGGCCAGACTGTAGGGAATCGTGCATGTTAAAAACAGATAATAAGCCATGACATGTTGACTCATTCTGCCCTGCTGGCAGAAAGAAGACATAAATCACACATGCCACTGAGGGAGTCTGTGTAGGTCTGTGTGTAGGTCTGTGTGTGTGTGTGTGTGTGTGTGTGCGTGCGTTTAAGAGAGAATATGTGCATTCAGACATGCTTCCTCAGAGTTAATGTGAGAGCATGCGTTCATTCTTGCATGCGCTTTGTGTGAGTGTGTGTGTGTGTGTGTGTTTCGGTATATGTGTTTGATGTATGTTTTCATCCTTCCATTCTATTGTGTGTGTGTGTGTGTGTGTGTGTGTGTGTGTGTGTGTGTGTGTGTGTGTGTGTGTGCGTGCGTGTAACAGACATCCAGTCGTCATCAGACCAGCCAGGCACCAGATCCAGACAGCGAGGTCAGAGTCATTCACTAATCATATTAACATTCCTCCA